>BRDA01012626.1:0-19087 GCA_036984385.1 Crenuchus spilurus | reverse complement strand
CAGGAAAAATCCCCACATTTTAAGAGTAAAATGGGGTTTCTGGGCAAAAGTCTCCCAAAGTTACAGGGAGTTGTTTGGAGAATTTCTGATTAATGGATTTTTGCTCCCACACTCTAGTGCACTCTAACTAATTACCATTAAAATGAATGGAGAGATTTGAAAGAGTGATAGAAAGAGAGGGATAAGTGCCATCTGTCCGTAAATGGACATTGCGAATTTCGTGTTTGTAGCTCGAAAATTGTGACTTCTACAGCTGTTTAAAACTCTTGGACAAAAGTTTAGGGACACATTTTGCTGGAATCCAATGGGACCAAAAAGCACAAGCAACCTGGTCGGCTATAGGTCCGACGATGCTGTTGAGTTTCGTGGTTCCACGATAAAAGCCCTAGGAGGAGTAGTGTTTCAAATTTTGCGAATAGAATAATAAGAATAAGAATAAGATTATGAATAACAGTAAATTGGCTTTTTCAAGCCAATTTAATAATAAGATTATGAATAATAGTAAATTGGCTTTTTCAAGCCAATTTAATAATGCTAACAATAATTGAGTTAATAATTAAGTGATTGGATGCTCTAGAATTTAGGCTGGTGTCAGGTTGTATAGGGAGGGCACTTTATATGAGACATCGGGATGGAGCTTTTTGGGGACCTGGGAAACCTGCTGCTGTTTAACGGAGATCTGCTCCCTATGGAAGTCCACCCTTTAGTAAGTAATCCTCCAAAATGTGAAAAATACAAATGATTTCTTTTAAACAATTAAACAAAAATTAAAACAATAAAGTGCAAAAGTTCTCATCCTTCACCAAAAACGACTCTGATTTAATGCAATTCGTAAAACTTTTGGGTTTGTTTTTGGCTGAAGTAATTTGTGAATGGTAACTTGTGAAGTGAAAAAATAAAAATGAGAAGCGAAACTTTAAGCGAAAGTGTATTACATTTACAACCAGTATTTTTCATTTGATTGTTTTTAATTTATGATTTTACAGTTTCATTTACAGTTTTACATTTACAATACTTATAACTTACGTTTACAATACCTGTTTTATGTTTACGCTTAAGCTGAGCCTGTTTTGACGCCATACAGTTGTGCTCTCTGTATCTAGCAGCGCCTAGCTGCGGGGCACGTTGTGTGGGCATGTGACATTAGGGCAGTGAGGGCACGTCTATGTGGATCATGTGACCGACCAAGGGTAGATCTAAATTATTATTTTTTTATTATTATTATTTTGGGCCACACAGACAGACATTCACACATACACTTAAAAAATAAATAAAAATGAAGACCTGAAGGTTTTGTACCAGAATTGATTTAAATTTGGAACTGTGCATAATTCCTTCCATCTTGACTAAACCACAGATCCAACTGCAGAAAAACTGGATTTTTGCCAAACACGTTTTGAAATTATTGCCAAAATGTTCATCCTTGGTCTCATTACACCATAACATGGTATTCCACATGATTTTGGCAAAACATAGTCTTACATGTTTTTCTTTGTTAGAAAATGCTTCTGTCTTGCACAGCCCGACATTTGAAGAATGTATGAGATTGTTCTCACATGTAATGGCCAGAAATTCCTTCAGCTCCTTTAAAGTTTCTGTAGCTTTTTGGCCTCCTGGTTTTCTTTTCGTCTTTTCATCAGTTTTGGAGGGATGTCCAGTTCTTGGTAATGTCATTGTTGTGCCAAATTTGATCCACTTGTTGAAGTCTTCACTGTGTTCCATGGCATATCTACTTTTGTATTGTTTTAGAAGCCAGCTGTTAATTTAATCATATAAACAAATTTACAGCATGTTTAGCTAAAGATACAAAACTTTACATACAGGCCTACTGAGTTCAAGCTTATATAATCACAGTACAATCATTTGTATGCATTGTAATTATATGTTGGTAACCATATTTACCTGGACAATGTAATTTTTTGTGTTTAGAGTTTGGATGAACTTGAAGATGATGATGGAGGAGAGAAAGAAGGGAAGAATGAGGAAGATTTAACTCAGCACAACACACTCCAGAATGAATCCATGACCTCTGACTCTGCTGGACAATACATACAGGTCAGTCACAATGTGTTTGCATGTTTATATGGGAATGCTGTCATCACTTTGTAGTTCTACAATTACAGACTTTTGTACTTTGCTAGCCTCCTTTAGGACCACCATAGAGCAGGTATTTGGTCAGTGGATTGTTCTCAGCAATGCAGTGACACTGATGTGGATGTGGTGTGTTAGGGTGTTTGCATTGGTATGCAGTGGTTTGTTAGGGTGTTTGCATTGGTATGAGTGGATCAGACACAGCAGAGCTGCTGAGAATAGTGCACCAGCCAACAGTGTCATGTGACCACCAGTGAAGGACTAGAGGACCAACACAAACTGTGCAGCAACAAATGAGCTTCTTTCTCTGATTTTACATCTGCATTGTGGACCAACAATGTGTGTAAATAAAGTGGACAGTGAATGGACAGTGTTTAAAATCTCCAGTAGCTCTGCTGTGTATGATCCATTCAACACACACTAACACACCACCACCACATCAGTGTTACTGCAGTACTGAGAATGATCCACCACCCAAATAATAGCTGCTCTGTGGTAATTCCTGCTTCTGATCACTGAAGCACAGGGTGAAAGGAGGCTAATAAAGTATACAAAGAAAAAGATGAACTATAGTCTGTAATTGTAGAACTACAAAGTGCACCAGTGGAGATAAGATAAACAATGATTATAGACACAAGTCACTGCGTGTGTGTGTGTGTAAATGCTAGCATTAGCATATTAGCTTGGCTTTCTAGCCTGTTATTTTGAAGTGGCTGCGGCCAATAGCAATCATTGTAAATTTCAACAATAAAGCGAAGACAGTAAACATCTTTCTCGTCCATCCTTTCACCGCGTCCAGACTGACGCTACAATATTATGTTCTGGCAATAAACATTTTAATATTTTAAATAGTAACATTTCATGTATTTAGTCAGATGTTTTTAGAAAGATGTTGTTTAAAACTATGACAGTGTTAGAAAATTTAATATCGTGATAAATATTGAGAATGAACAATATAGAAAAATATATTGTGATAATATTTTTGGCTATATCGCCCAGCTCTAGATACAAGGTATGTGTACCTAATGAAGTGGACTGTGTGTGAGAGAGAGAGTGTAAGTGAATATTTTGGGTGTTGTCACTAAGCTGCCAAGCAGTGGCACTGTTGGATAAAGAAAATCAACAGTGGGAATTAAAGACCATAAACACCTGCTGGTAAATCATACAACAAAGGACAAGTCTGCTATTTTAAATATTAAAGTCATGGTTTCTGTACTTGTGCTGCTGTAATGCATGACTTTCCATCTGGGATTAGGAAAAAGATCTGTCCTTGTCTGTATGTTGTTCATTAAAGTCCATTTGCAGTGTTCATATGATTTATGTATCAAAAACAATTCTAATGCTTTGAAGTAAACAGGCTGTTCTGTTACTGTGATTTATATATGCAAATGATCTGTTCTGATTGGCTTGTGCAAAAAAAATTATGCTGAAGACTGTCTGCAAGTACACTCCTTACCAGCTTAAGTGGAGCCTGAAGTGCTTTAGACTGAAGAGGGGATAAATGGCTTGTAAGCTGAATGGGTGGAGGTAAAGTGCTGTAGACTGAAGGAGGGATAACATACCCGTAGGCTGAATAGGTGGAGCTAAAGTGATGTAAACTGAAGGTGGGGATAAAGTGCTTGTAGGTTGAATGGGTGGAGCTAAAGTGCTGTAGACTGGTCACACTGGAAATGAGTCTATTCTGCTGTTTGATGAGAAGACGTTTAACCATCTCTCTTCTAATTGGCTTCCACTTGTCAAAAAATGATCCATTGGCTGGGTGGATATTGTGAAAGTCACTTGTCCAGCAGCTGTGCTAAATAAACACTACCCAAAAAGCTACCCAGCACTGTGACAATAACCCAATAAACTGACCTCAATCCATCACTTTTTTTAAAGAGTGTAGCTTATAATTGGTTTAATTCTACCAAAAGAAAAATAGAAGAAAATGTTCTGAATATGTTGAAGTGGGGAGGACACATATCAGTGACTAGAGATTCTCTCTCCTGCTCACTGAACATGAGCGAAACAAAGCTGAGCTCTGTTATGGAGCATGCATTCTGTATTTGGTTAAATCTAATTTAGTCTTGTTTCACTTTGGATTTGCTTGTTATTTTTCTAGAGAGAGCGAGCTCATATTATGATCTTCTAAAAGGAAATTAATGTGCGTTCGGCTTTTGGCTTTTGATTTACTTTAAGATTTATTTTTCAAAATTTATACATTTTTAATGTGTATTTAATAACAAAGCAATTCATTCACTGGCCCGTTTATTAGAAACAACCTCTGTGTTCACTCTCTTGCTTCTTTATTAGAAACCTCTACACCAATCACTGCAGTTCAGTTTTTGATCACAGGATGGTTGTTCTCCAGGTATGATCTGTATTATCCAGACTGTAGCAGCTCTGTGATTGGTGAGCATGTGTAATCGACTCATGATCAGTGTGAGGTCCATCTGCTTCTGTTTAGTCAGCATTTCCTGCCCCAGCTCTTTCTCCCATAGAAGGAAAACTCTGCTTTACCAGCAATCAGCAGAACATTCTGAAAAAAAATCCAGACAAATTCCAAAGGATCTTCTCTGGTTCCTCTCCCAGATTCCTCTTTGCTGAGTCATGAACTAATTTCTCTCTTCCTGTCATTGTTGCAGGTAACTTAACCCTTCACCCTTCAGAATTAACACAGATATTTGACTGTACTGTACAAAGTACAAAGGTACTGTAGTGGCCCAAACAATATAAATGTCCCCTGAAATGTCTGTAATGGTCCTTAAGGTTCAGTAGTTCAATATATAAGGTTCTCTTTTCCAAGAGAAAGGAGCAGATTTGTGTCTCATAATTAAACCTTTTTACAGATTAAAATAAAGGTAAAAGTCTGGAGTCAGGACAGGGTGAATGAAGATAATACAACTTACATGCACTTTGCATACCCATACATTCAAACTGATAGTTATGTTAACAAACATAAGAGGACCAAAGAAGTAAACTTTAGGAACACCCTGGTATCACGAAGGGCACTCACTAAGTGACTGTCTGCTTACCCTTTTCTCAGAGTGGAAGCAAGTTTCAAGAAGCAAGTTGTTTTTGCAAGGCCGTAACCCTTTAGCATCCTCACCAAGAAAGAAGACATTTAGTTACTTTTTTGAGTAGGTTGGGGGACTGTAGTAAAAACTGTCTGTGTTTTCTAAGGACCCCACAGTTTTTTAATGTACACTTTAAACATACAATGAGATGGCACTTTATAAAATCAGAACATAAACTAAAAATACAAAAACTGTTCAGTAAGATTATTTCTTTTTAAACACCACATTCATCTGTGTGGTGGTGCAACATCACTAATGGTTTTTCAGCATTTGATCCAGTTTATTCCCTGTGGTTTGGCTATAAGCTGCTGGTTTGCATTCAGACAAGAAAATGTTGCATTTCTAGTGACCTCTAGTTGATGTTTTTAGCCTACCATACCTCTACCAAGTTCAATGCCTTCTTCAAGATGATACAGTGACTTAAATGTGCTCTACTAAATGGTTTAGCAGAATGTTAAAGAGATGATCCAATAATGTGAAATTTAGGCCTTCAAATGTCTTAAATATGATTTTGACTGGTCTTAATCAATTGGCTCATGAAGTTTTTACTAAAGTTGCACTAACTTTAGTCTTGCTTTTTAAATGTGTTTAGAAGAAAATCTGTTGTTAACCGAAAAAAATTACAAACTGAAATTTCACCACTAATGTAACGCAGTCAGAATTTTTTTCCAACATTCTCAGATAAGCTGTTGCATTGTGGTTTGTGGGCTAACGTGGCATCACCTCTCATTAAAAAAAATCTACATCTACTACTCTTCTGCTGCTGTCACCTAATATGAGTTAAATGAGATCTGCAGTGAGAACTGTGCATTTAGTGTTGAGCTGAAGCTTGTTGAAACTAATGAATGTGAAGCCAGCTGCACCTTAAGCAAGCAAAATGATTAAATAAATTAAGAACCACCAGCACCTGAGTAATTCTTATGCTTAAATGCTTAAATGTAACTTGTTGAAACCTGTTGAAGCTCTGCAGTTTAGTGTTTGGTGGCCCCTTGTGGCTGGTGGTGGTACTGTGAGAGGGCCATTAGCCATATGTGGACCTAAAATGTGATATTTGGTACATGACCACATAGAAAGCTTATGCTTATACGTTTTGTGCAAGTCCATTCAAAGCATTTCTTTTCTCAACCACATGTAATTAATCCATTATGGAGCAGTGTTAATTTTGACAGGTGATTTTGATTTAGTTTTAGTCCTAGTCTTCTGACTAAAATGTATATGTTTTAGTGAAATCTTAGTCGTTTAGTTATTTAGTTTTAGTCTAGTTTTTGTTGACAAGAACTGAAAACGTTTTAGTCTAGTTTTAGTCAATTAATGTCTAAAATATTTAATCTAATTTTAGTTGTATTTTTTAGTTACACAATTTTAAATTAGAGCTATTTTTAGACTGTTTACTGTTATTTTAATAAATCAATAGTCTTTAATTTTTGTTACATTTAATAACACAATGACATCAGATATTGAGGAAGAAAGTTGGCCCTTATTTTTTTTTTTTTTGTAAAACACTTTGCGTTTATTTAACTTCAACATGTCAAAATGTAGTATGTAAATACAATTTGGTATCAACGTGACTAAACACACACATTAACAGCAATCCCTTGACAACCTTTTAAAAACAAGAATTGATTTATATCTGTGTAAATCTCCAGTATAACATACAAATAACCGACACATGAGAGAAGTCTGCCCTCTGAGCTTTCTGTCACAAACGATAAAGGATAGATTAAGAGGGAAAGAGTTGGGTTCCTCCGGTGTGCTGGCCTTTCCTAATTTTTTACTCATTCCTGTTGGCGTTAACATTAGCTAAGTAATTAATCGCTAGCTAGCTAGCTACATTAGCTATGTTAGCTTACCTTTTTGTAAAGCTCGTGGTGGTGAGAACTGAGGACCTCTTGAGGTCCATTGTGCTTTTCCCAGTTATTTTAAATCCACAAACTTTGCACTCCATTTTGTTTTGTGTGGCAGCGAAAGTGAAATTACTTTATAAATCGCTTCTTCTTTTCTGTCCAAGCTTCGGAAGTGACGTCAGCACGTTGTGTTGTTAAGCTTCACCAGTGTGACTGGGGCCACGTGCTTTGAAAAAGTCAGACGTGTGGCAGGTTTATTTTAAAAAGCGGATTACTGGACAAAAACATTCTTTTTGTCCTTCTGTGACATTTTCATTTCATTTTTATTCATTGACGAAAAGTCTAATACTTTTATTTATAGTTTTCGTTTTAAAATATTAGTTTTTATGTAGTTCTCATCTCGTTTTCGTTGTGATAAAATGGTCGTCAACTAATTTTTTTCGTCCTAATTATCGTTAACGAAATTAACACTGTTATGGAGAAGTATTAAACAGAATAATATTTGTCATTATTGGATATTTATTCGGCTGCATTGACTGGTGTTTAATTTGTTTGAATTTAAATGGTCTCTTTAAGAGATGTGTATTGACAAGAACCTGGTGATACGACACATCATGATATAGGGGTTAAATTTAAACTACAGCAGTTAAACTCTGCCCATTTGCATTGAAATTACAAGCATTTCACCGCTTTGAATGAGGCACAATACAGGACAGCCTATCAGAACAGAGCTCATTCACATATCGGTTTTAAATAAACAGGTCCGTTTCATTCTAAGAACTAAAGAGAAGATGGAAAATGGCTGTGCAAGTTTGAAATATGACTGTTTTTAATATATAAAATGACACACACAATAAATTCTAAATGTAAGATAGCTCAGACAGCTCACCCCATTGCTGTCGAGCGCCGCCAACATCTCACTCATTTGCATTTTTAATTAGCACCTTTTCAATCTGAGACATTTATAATTGTCTGTGAGGATTTTTCCACGCACCCATAGAGTCAGCCCTCATCACAGATAGACCGAATAAAATGGACAGGCTTTTCAGACACACACTTTGAGAAAAGCCTCATTTAAAGCAATATAAATCTCATTTACTCATTTTGTACCTTTCATCAAGATATCAAGACCAAGATATGTTTGGTGTAAGAAGTTTGCTTCTTTATCTTTACACTGGAGCTACAAGGCTAATGTACCTAAAACGCAATGGATGCTTATGTGCACCGAAAGGCATGATGATATGTGCATATTTAAATCACACACTTGCCTTAGCCTGCATCAACCTGTTGTCTATAAAAATAGACAGAAATATAGACTTTACCCTTTGGAGTCTGAGGGTATTTTGGACACTCTGATGTACAATAGTCTGACATGTTCTGACTTATTAACAAATTACATGCTTTTATGCTTTGTTCAGTACAAACTCAGCAACAATAGTGTCAAAACAGTGTGTCATATTTTGATTAAATCTGCTCTAAACTTTCCGAAAACCTATTTTCATATGTGTAGGTATATTGTGAAAACACACACCATAAGCATTTCTAGTAAAGACTTTTGAGCTCAAAACTGAATAAACAGAAGTGTTGGCTACACACTGGTAATTACAGTTTTTAGGCAATGTATGTGGTTTTATTCTTAAAGTTTAACAAATGTGGGGTGGCACATTTTATTGTGTTTTACTGAGTCACTCGTTCCTTCATTGGATATTCATGAGAGAGGTGTGAGGTGTAAGAGGTCTTTGTTTATGTTGTTTATATAGACCAAAAGGCTGTTTTCACACATTCCTGGGCTGCTGATCCTCCACTGGAATGTCTGGAAGTCCATGTTTATATGTAACAATACAGACTCAACATTTAGACTGAGAAATCAGCAGTTTTGTTTATGCAGAACTGTTACAGGCCTAATGTGACTTTATCCAAAAATGAATAGACAGAAACCTTTTTCAAATTAATGTGCACCATGTCTGCACCTTTTAACAGAATGAATGAATGAATGAACGTTACACTTATATAGCGCCTTTCTCAAACCCAAGGACGCTTCACAATCAACACACTCCATTCACACACACACACTCAATCATACACACTGGCGAGAAGCGGCAGCCAATTGCGCACAGCGTACTCTCAACCGGAAACAACCGTCCACCTGGAGGACTGCATCGAGCACTAGGGAATCACCCAGGACAGAGTGCCAACCATATCTGGGCATACATACATACATACACAGACATACACATTCATACACACACACACCAGGGTAATTTTAGAGTAGCCAATTCACCTGATCTCCATGTTTTGGACTGTGGGAGGAAACCAGAGTCCCCGGAGGAAACCCATGCAGACACGGGGAGAACATGGAAACTCCGCTCAGATGTGGACCGAACCCAAGACCTCAGCGCTGAGAGGCGAACGTGCTAACCACTAAGCCACCGTGCCGCCCAAAAGCAAGACACTTTTAGGGACAGCTGATTTATTTAAGTATATAAGAAGGTTGTGATAGAGTAGCTACTGTCATGTCATGTCACATGCCGTAGGCTGCACAGATGAGTCACTTCTCTCCAATGCCATCTGTCTCTGGTTGCTTGTAAGAGGCTAGTACTTGATAATCCAGTCCATGTCTTGATGTTATCCATCCAGGTTATTCTTGGTCTTCCACATCTTCTGACTCCCTCCACAAGTCCAGTCATAACACTTCCTTCAATGCTCTCATCTGCATACCTCATCACATGACCGAAGTAACGTAACTTGCAGGATTTAACGTGCATCATTAACTCCTTTTGAGTTCTAGCCATCTCATAGACTTGTTCAGTGGTCATCATCTTCATCCATGAGATCTTCAGCAACTTCCTGATGCACTTGTTCTCAAAAGCCTGTGACTGTGATCTTCAGTATATCTTCAGTGTTCGTCATCACATTTGTTTTAGCTGCATTGATCTGCATGTTATATTCCTTTGCACCCTTCTCAGTGCGACTCACCAGTTCTTCTAATTGTTCTTTTGATGTGGCCAATAAGACGACGTCATCTGCATATCGGAGATTAATAGTCCTTCCAACAATCTTGAATCCTCCCATAAATCCCTGTAGTGCTTTCGTCATCACTTGTTCTCCTAAGATGTTGAATAAACAGGGTGAGAGGTTACATCCTTGACGGACTCCTTGTCTTACGCTGAACCATGCTGATGTGTGATCGGCGGTCCTGACGGCTGCACGCTGCTGACTGTACAAATTTCTCAGCAGCTGGATCAGGTGTGAGGGAAAACCCATCTCCAGCATGGTTATCCACAATTGGTCATGTTGTACCATGTCGAATGCCTTTGTGAAATCAATTAAACAGAAATACAGTTTCTGGTTCCTTTCTCTTGCTTTCTCCAAGATGATCCGGAGGTTTGTGATCTGATCCCCAGTGCCTCTTCTTGGTCTAAATCCAGCTTGTTCTTGGGCAATCTCCCCTTCCAGCTTAGACTGCAATTCAGAAATCACAATGTATGATTTTTTAATAATTTATTTGTGTGTTACTGCTGCAAATTAGTATTTGAACTCCTGCCAATCGGCAAACATTCTGGCCCTCAAAGACCTGTTAGTCCGCCTGTTAGTCTAAAAAGTCCACCTCCACTCCATTTATTATTGTGAATTAGAAGCACCTATTTGAGGTTGATGGCTGCATGAAGACACCTGCCCATCCCACACAATCAGTAAGACTCCCATCTACTAACATGGCTAAGACCAAAGAGCTGTCCAAAGACACCAGAGGCAAGGTTGTAAACCTCCACAAGGCTGGAAAGGGCTACGGGGCAATTGCCAAGCAGCTTGGTGAAAAAAGATCAACTGTTGGAGCAATTATTAGAAAATGGAAAAAGCTAAACATGACTGTCAATCTCCCTCTGACTGGGGCTTCATGCAAGATCTCACCTCGTGGTGTATCAATGATCCTAAGAAAGGTGAGGAATCAGCCCAGAACTACACAGGAGGAGCTGGTCAATGACCTGAAGAGAGCTGGCACCACTGTTTCCAAGGTTACTGTGGCTAATGCACGAAGACGTCATGGTTTAAAGTCATGCATGGCAAGGAATGTTCCCCTGCTTAAATCAGCACACGTCCAGGCCCGTCTTATTTACCCATGACTATTTGTATGATCCAGAGGAGTCATGAGAGAAAGTGCTGTGGTCAGATGAGACCAAAATAGAACTTTTTGGTCTTAATTCCACTCGCTGTGTTTGGAGGACGAAGAATGATGAGTACCATCCCAAGAACACCACCCCTACTGTGAAGCAAGGGGTGGAAGCATCATGTTTTGGGGGTGTTTTTCTGCACATGGGACAGGACAACTTCACTGTTTGGAAAAGGATGACTGGGGCCATGTATTGCGAGATTTTGGGGAACAACTTCCTTCCTTCAGTTAGAGCATTGAAGATGGGTCATAGCTGGGTCTTCCAACATGACAATGACCCAAAGCACACAGCCAGGATAACCAAGGAGTGGCTCCATAAGAAGCATATCAAGGTTCTGGAGTGGCCTAGCCAGTCTCCAGACCTAAACCCTATAGAAAATCTTTGGAGGGAGCTCAAACTCTGTTTCTCAGCGACAGCCCAGAAACCTGGCTGATCTGGAGAAGATCTGTGTGGAGGAATGGGCCACAATCCCTGCTGCAGTGTGTGCAAACCTGGTGAAAAACTACAGGAAACGTTTGACATCTGTAATTGCAAACAAAGGCTAATATTAACATGGATTTTCACAGGTGTTCAAATACTTATTTACAGCAGTAAAACAGTGGATATGCACCTAAGATGCAAATTTCAGACCCCTCCATGATTTCTAAGTGGAAGAACTTGCAAATTCGCAGGGTGTTCAAATACTTATTTTCCTCACTGTACCTGTTCAAATTGCTTGTACAACTGTTCAATTTCTTTGTCTTGCTTGTCCGCGGTTGGTGCATAACACTGAATAAGAGTCATATCTCTTTGAAGCAAATGTGGCTGATATGACTCTGCTACTCACTGGATTGTAGGATTTTAGACATGTAGAAACTCTTCTGTGAATCCAAATAGTAACTCTATGATGTTCACGACCACTGTTCACTCTAAGCTGTGCGCGCACAGTTGCACACTGCTGACACTGTCTCCGCGCACAGAAAATCTGCACTGCGCTCAAAAAAAATCCAACCTGAATTTAAAATAAAATAAACACATAATTCATTCTGTACTATTTTGCAGTGTGAGTCAGTGAGTGACCGGTGACTGGCTGCTCCAGCCAGTGATGTGATTCACATACTTAATTTACGCAGCTAATCAACATCATTGACAGGGTATGACAGCATCCTTACGTGCCGCCACGTGTGTGTTAGCTAGCAAAGTGGTGTGGCCAGAGTTGCCACGTTTGCGGTTTTCACGCCAAATTAGGCTTGTTTGGAAATACAGTCGTGGGTGAAAATTCAAGCGTGGCGGGGTGCGGCTTTTTTGGCTACTTTTAAAAATTACTGCGGCCACCAAAAAGCAACAAGAAACGTGGCTGTTGAAAGATTGAATGCAACAATAAGAACGAGAGAGACAGACAGAAGAGACAAGAGAGAGACAGAGACACACAGAAGGTGAAGAGAAAACAGTCGCTAGCTAATATAAATAAAATATAATAAATCTCTTATAAACAAAATACTAAGTCATACGCTCAGACTTGTTGTGCCATTTGCTTCAAATGTGTGACAGGCATATTTTGGGCTAGTTCAAGCTTCTGAAGGGCGGGTTTTAGACTGACTTTTGGCTGGATATTTTGCTGGACCTGGCAACCCTCGGTGTGGCCGATGTGGAATAAAGATCCTTTATAATAATGACAAAATGAACAGGCAAAACATGTTGCGAAGCCAAAATATGCTGGAGTACCTACATTCAGCACAAAATTCACTTAAAAAAAATTTAAATTTAAGTTCTCAATCACATTTGGGGGCAGCCATGGCCTAGTGGTAAGGTTCTGGTCTTGTGACCAGAAGGTCACTGGTTTGATTGTCAGACAGGACATGACTGAAGTGCCCTTGAGCAAGGCACCTAACCCCCTAATTGCTCCCTGGGTGGATGAGGGCTGCCCACCGCTTCGGTCTGTCACTGCACGAATGGGTTAAATGTGGAGGTCAAATTCCGTTGTGTGGAAATCACATTGGCAAATTGGTTCACCTTAATCTTATTTACAATTTTCATTTATGGATATTGATTATTGAATACTTTCACTAGTTTATGAGTAGTAAAAATGCAAATAATCATGTCAGTATATACTGTATTTTGCAGACAGAGTTACAGGACTCTCTCCCAGACCACAGTAGGACAATCTCACCCAGTGCACAGCAGGAGCTTCATACAGTGGCTCATACTCAATACAAGTCAGATCATACATAATACAAGTGAGAGCTTTATATTAAAAATTTTAAGTGTGTTGGAAAATTGGAGTTTATAGTTGGCTTGGTTTGGTTGGCAGTTCATGTTTTGCCATAGTTAAAATGGCAGTTCATGTTTTGCCATAGTTAAAATGAAATATTTATACATCCAATAGCATTAACATACTACACAGGTCATGAACAAGATTTTTGTAATTGCCATTATAAGTGGGCTAAAGCTCTTAATTAAAAGAATTCTAACAAATGTTAACGGAAATGCTGTAATTAGATTCTTTTAATAAACCATGTAACATGGATGGATGCGATGCTGGCGTGACCACAGTTCTTTTTTGGGTTTGTTATTACTAACCCTGTAAAGCGGCTTTGTGACATCAGTTGTAAAAAGTGCTTTATAAATACATTTGTTTTGAATTGATTTGAGTGCACAATGTTGCTCACAGTGGTTCAAGGCACCGCTCAGAGAGTTTGTGTTTGCTCAGACACATGAAAAATTAGAGGGAGCATTGTTCACAACCCTCTTTGCCTGAGAACAGCACTATGTGTCCATCCTTTGTCTTAAATTGTCCAGTGCCTGACCACTTAGTCTCAGACAATCCACAAATGCTGATGTTCAGTCTTTCCAATTCACTACTAAGTATTGATAACTTGCCATGTGAGTTTAGACCCCTCACATTCTATTGTCCAATCTTGACACGGAGTCTGCTGATTAGCTTCTCTTCATCATCTTTCCTTGTTGTATTGCACAATACGACCTTTGATGAGCCAGTAGTACACTTCTCAATGCCCACCCTGTCTCTCACATTGGGTACCGTGGACCTTTTTATCCTGGGCGACGTCTGAGCCAGTATGGCATTTTTAGTTTTTAACTTCATTTCTGCTCTGTAAGATAAATAGACTGACTAAGCATCCCAATCTCTTGTCAGCCCTGCAGTCGACTCGATGTTGTGCTAAGTTACACCTAGCATACACCTCATCATGAAACATCAACATCCAGGGTTATTAGCAGTAAAGCAACATAACACTTAAAGTTGTAAGAAGCTGCAGCCCACAGTTCCAGGTCCCGTTGGATGGGGAGTGTGATCGCTCTTTGTCTGGAGCCTCCTCTTCAACCTTACCATCAAGGGTGGCTCTACCAGGAGCATAGCTCCAGATGGTATCACTCTTAGATTCAAAGGTTCTCTCAAGCTTCTCCACCACGGCAAGGTAGCGATCTCAGGAGAAGAGAGTAGCTACTACAATAGCCAATTAACAAAAATGGAAGATTTTGTGATGTTTTGATTACTCCTCATGTTTTCTTTGTATACATAAATATAGAAAAATGCCTAAATGTGATGAGTGGCATAATGGTGTCCCATTAATACCAAGTTAATGGACTTGGAAGAGGAAACTCTAACCCGCTTCACACGAGTTATTTGCCTCCATTTTTATAAAAACATCTCAACAGCTGTTATTCTTTACCTTTTGTGTTGCATACAATAAAGGTTCAGAATAAAGAGTGATTTTTTTAGAGTAAAGGTTGCACAGCCGGTATGTGCACAGCTGCTTCTTATGTAATACAGTACAAGACACCACAATATGATCACAAATGTGTATGATAACCAAATAGGGATGGGCGATATGGACTAAAAAAGTTATCACGATAATTTCTAGGTTTTATCACGGTAACGATAAGTGACATATTTATGTCACTTTATATATATATATATATATATATATATCAGTCTAATCTTTTGTTTTATAAATCTATCATAAAATAAATAATAAACCTAAAAATAGTAGAAACCACTTTTGATACTGGTGGTTTAGACATTAATGGCTGTATATTGAGTTATTTTGAGGGAAGAATAAATGTATACTGTTATATAAGCTGCACACAGACTACTTTTCGTTGTGTCAAAGTGTCATTTTGTCAGTGTTGTCCCATGAAAAGGTATACTTAAATATCTTAAGAAATGTGAGGGGTGTACTCACTTTTGTGATACACTGCAAGTGTCTTAAAAATGTTTCTTCAAGGGTTCTTTAGTAAAGAAAATGGTTCTAAATAGCCCCCAAAAAGGTTCTGCTGCAGTTACCATGTCAATCTTGTAATTGGAACCCTTTTTGGTGCTGTATAGAACCATTTTTCAAAAGTTGTCAATATTAAACCATCTACAGTACAAGTCTCATCAATCTTTTGGGTTTCTTTGAATAATGGGTTCTTGAATATTCTTGTAGACAAAAGCAGTGAACAGTTATTTCAAGAAATTAGCAGATCATTTTGTAATTACTGTCCAATTTGTTCACAAGGTTGATTATATTCGCTAGCCTTGACCTTATTTCTGAAGTGGGTAAACAGTGTGGAATGTGCAGGCCCAAGGCTTTGTCTGCCTCTCTTGGACTCAGCTCTGTGATGTTTATCGGATTAACCAGGAAAAGATAGGGAATTTTGAGCACATCCGCATAGCTGTGGAATACCAAATCAGCTCTATTGTTGGACCTGCATTAGGCTTTTGCCTTCTGAGATTTTCAAATTTAAATGGGCTGTCAGTATCACAAAGGCTGGGAGGCCACAAACACCCATGAGTTTCTTTCTTTTGCGAAATGTGCATGTGATTTATAAGAGGAAAGATGTGGCGTGAATAATACATCGGAACACACACATACACACCTAATTGATTGATCCTTTTGAAATTAAAAAGCTTATTTTTGTCCTAGGGTGACTTCATGTCTGCTGTTCAAATAAACTAAATACAAAGACTGATGTCTGAAATTCACTTCATAAGGTTTGCACTGGAGCTATGAGGCTAATGTATTATTAGTGATTAGCTAAATCAGACATTGTTCTCAAAATTTCTCATTTCAGTCAGCTAAATCATATAATTCTCAGCATTTCTCATTTTTGTCGGCTAAATCAGACCTTGTTCTCAGCATTTCTCATTTCAGTCAGCTAAATTGGACATCGTTCTCAGCAGTTCTCATTTTGGTTGTCTAAATCAGACATCGTTCTCAGTATTTCTCATTTCAGTCTGCTAAATCAGACATCATTCTCGTCATTTCTCTTTTCAGTCAGCTAAATCTGACATTCTCATCACTTCTCATTTCAGACACAAACTGAGGATTTGGTTCGGATTTACATGGGTTGGTGTGTGATGATTGTTAATATAGAAAATGCTGAATAATTATGGATTTATAAAGTGTAGCTGCATGAGCCAAATACAACTATCAACTCTATAAGAGGTCAGAGAAAGAGATGTGCGTCTGGATTTAATTACTCTAGGTCTAGGAATGATGTGTCATGCACAAATGCATATTGCTGACAGTGGAAGTAAAGCCTGAAAAATTCTGTATGCACACTTTCCCTTAAAAGCTGATCTGAGCAGCATTAGCCATATACAGTGGCGACTGGTAAAAAAAAAAAAAAATATTCTAGGTGAGATATACAGTCAGTTTCCTCAACCATCCCAATATTATTTAACACAAACTGCAGGATAACAGTGCTATATGAAAAACTCACTATTTAATTAACATAAAAAGTCAGCAGACTAATAGTTAATGAAAACAGTCATTAAATGTAAACGTTTAAAGATATAAAGTACAGTGTGTATCATTAGATTACCAACTGAGTCTGGTTCACAAACATGTACATTAAAATGAGCAAAAACAACTATTAGACATTTTTAGAGTTGTCAATAATGTCAGATGTTCCTAAAACCACTGACTGACTCAGCTGATGGTGATATATGAAGCCAATTAGGGAGTAGATTTGATGCTGCTTGGCTGAATTTTGGTTGCTATGCATGTATCTTGTGTCAGCAGGTCAGTGATTGGCTGCTTTTTCTCTGACTGGCTGATATTTCTGTCACCTCAAAAGAGAAAGAGAATGAAGCAGGAGGCTAATACATTTTATATATTACATGTTATTGTGCATGATTAGCACATAAATACTTAAAATATGTAGCTATTGATTATTTTAAAAATATTTACTTAAACATCTATTTCAGGGTGGCGCCCTAGCGCCCTCTATTGCCTATTGCCCAGCTACCACTGGACCTATACTTTCTCTGTCACACACTCATTAACAAACACTATAAACCAGAGTTCATTGCACACTATATTGAATGTAAACTATAACATTGGTGTAAATAAATGAATAGTGTTTGGGATGAATGTGGGCTGTGTGATTCATTTAATTCAGCTCTGTTCACATAATTTGGCTTAAAATCAAGGCCTTGGACATGCACAAAAAACAGTAGTGCTGGGACTGAAAGGAAGAGGTTTATGTGGTTTTATGGTCAAGTCCATCAGCATTGAAGAAATACTTGAAGTATCAGCACTGTGGTTTAAAACATTAGTGCTGTAGCATTGTTAGTAAAATTGTATTACGGTAGTTGTATTTTTTAAATTGTTTTTATTGTGATTAAAAGATCATTTGTTTAGTTTCTCACAATGTCAAATGTGCTGTTATCTCATCATTATGACAAAATAAATGGCTAATTCTGTCATAAGGAACATAGGTTTCAGATTACTGACTAAATCAAGCATATTACTCAAACTGTTATTGAAGAAATGAAGCAAATACAGCATGCAGTTTTTCTGAGGAACATAAATGTGTCCTCTACTAAATACAACATAACAGCAGCTCAATGGCTTCTGTTTTTGTGGATGTAAAACTCAACCTTAACACCTCTTATCAATCTCTACAACACTGAATCATGTTTCAAATTAAGAACATATTTTACTTAATACTTAACCCTCTGGAGTCTGAGGGTGTTTCAGACACTCTCATGTAGTCTGACATGCCCTACTTTTTTTTTTCTTACAAATTACACCCATCAAATTAGTTTTCCCTTAAGTATTACACAGGCTTTTGTTCAGCACAAATTCAGCTGGTCATTATAACATTGTATGTGGTTTTAAGAATTGTGAGTTGACTGTGTTTCTTTTCCTCAACAACTAACCCTACATTAAATATTTGAGAGGTGAGAAGTCTTTTGTTGAGGTTCACCTCAGGTGAGGTCTTTGCTCAGTTCAGATTCCACACCTACCATGGCCACTGGAACCCACCAATGAAATGAATATGCACAGATGTGTGACTCACTCTGACTCACTCGCAATTAGAATCATACACAAGATAAGGTAAAATATCCTATGCCAAACCATTAGAGCTTCACATAGGGCCCACCCCTCTCTCTTACTACCAGCAGCCACACAATCCTATTGTTTCAATCCTACAGCTAAACCCTATGGTTGCTGTGGCCGTTTATGATCCAGTCAGCAACCAGCTACCCTTAACATCTACGGTTACTCATTGAGCCCATCACCTGAGTACCCAAACCACACACTGCATTACTAGCTCTTCACAGGGGTCATCAGGTAGGCACCTTCCCTCGTCAGTGTTTCGCTGAATTAAGCCGACAACAACTCCAGAAGGCTCAACAGTGAAGTCTGGCATCCCAGACCCACCCCCCTCCAAGCTAGCTCTACAGACCTTCCTCTTAACACACTTAAATCCACACTGGCCTCCCTGGTGACTAAGGCTGTACCCAGCCCCACTGGCACCGTTAATGCATGCTCAGTACTCCCAGTTCCATGTGATCTTTACGTGCTACAACACCAACCACCAAACCAGCTCCTCTATAGTGAATTTCCCCAACTAATCTGTGTTCGCCTCATCCACAACCACTGACTAGACCTTTCAGCTGTTTCTGATAACTCCTTCACAGCTGCCCTTAGTTTCC
>BRDA01012617.1:70574-88344 GCA_036984385.1 Crenuchus spilurus | reverse complement strand
CCAAAAACTGAACATAGTCTTAGTCTAACGGCCCAACAACTGAACCACTGCTGTTCATGTAAATGTTGTCATTGTCAACATATATGTACAGCATACGCCAGGGCTCTGGTCCAGCAGCATCCTGCACATTTTTATTGGTCTAAGTTGACTGTTAATGAGCTGTGTGGTCAGGTGTGCTAGGAGAGGTTAAAAAACTAAAACGTGCAGGCTAAGACGCTGATACTATGACCAGAGGATCGCGAGTTCAAATCCCGGTCATGCTGTTTGCCATCAACAGCCGGGGACCAACAGAGCAAAAATTGGCAGTGCTCTCTCTGTGGGTAGATGGTGCTCTCTCTCTTTCTCTCTCCATCTCTCACACATTGTAATGTCTGCTGACTCAGCCGTCTACTGATTGGTCCGTTCAGAGCTGGGAATCCTGAGCTTTCCTCCGAGCGCATAAGAGGTGGTGACTGTATCACACACAGCAGAGGAGGCTTGTGCTTGTCTTCACCCTCCTAGAGTCAGAGACTAACAGAGTTAGTTCTCAGGACTAAGGTTAGGAAATGCTAGCATGAGCCATTTCTGTAACCAATAGCTGCCCAAAACAAGCAATTAGTTCTGCCAACACCTCCTGATTGCCTATTGGCTGCTTGGCATTCTAGACATTTTGAACATTGTCAGAAATTCAAAACTGAACTTAAAGAGAAATGCTGAAGCTCTGGAACTGCATTTAGGGGTCAAAGATCACGCTAATGCTAAAAGCACACTTAAAATAAAATCCACTATTTGCTGACTTTGTAAAATTACGTGGAAAGCATTAGACTGGCAGTGCTCATCAGGTAATGCAAGGCCAGACAGCACTGTGTTGTTCTAAAGACCAGAGTACACTGATGTCACAGGACGTTTCCAAACACAGCTGGCATGCCAACCAAACCGAGGCTGGTTTTGATCTGTATAAAGAAATAAACCAAAACTAGATTTAAAAGTTAACTATAAGTCTGACCCTCTGCCAGATGATGTGAAGTACAGACAACCTTACCCATCATCACCACCAGCGACCAAACATTCCAAACGATGGTGACTGATCACAGGGGATGTTTCACCCACAAACCACATTTACACATTTCTCCTTCAGCCAACGTGAGTTTAGCATCCAAAGCTTCTCCTTTAGTCAGAACTGGATCACTGTAATAATAAACACTGGAGCTCAATAGTCACCTAAACAGCCCAGTGGTTTAGGACACAGTATGTCACACTGTGACCTATGAAACACCACCACGAGCAGTCATTTCACACTACAGGGTGGCTAGAACAGTGATGCTGGATCAGATTCCCTGTATTCATGAGAGTCATTGTCATTGTAACACTGAAGCACTGAGTTCTTCATTCTACATCTGCACTTCCTATAAAAGTCTACAAAGGTGGACGCAGTGTTCTATAGATCAGAGTCAGCCAAACGGTTCTACACCTTAACTAAGATGAGGATGCAGACTGGTGGTGTGGATTTTGATGGAAACGACTGAATTATACAGGCGATGGTTGATTTTCAGTGTGAATAAAATCAACACTATTTATGGATGGATGGATTTTTGCCAAATGGTCACCACTTGTGGTCTACATTTACCATAAACGATCCAGCAAAGGTAGACTAACGTCCCCCCGCCCCCGAATACAAGTAACAAGGAATAACGTGGTAGAGCAGGAAGCGAATAATTCCAAGTAATAATAATAATAATTAATAATAATAATAATTAATAATAGTAATAATAAATAACAATAAATAATAATTAATAATAATAAAAAAAAAAAATTATAATAATATTAATAAATAATAATAATAAAAAAATAATAATAATAATTAAATAAAAATAATAACAATTAATAATAATAACAATTAATAATAATAAATAATAATAATAATAATAATAATTAATAATAATAATAAATAATAATAATAAATAATAAATAAATAAATAATAATTAATAAAAATAATAATTAATAATAATAATAATAAATAATAAATAAATAATAATAAATAATAATAAAAATAATAAATAAATAATAATTTATTAATTATTATTATTTACATCTGGGGAAGTGAATAATTGTGCAGATGTGATTAGTGAACCACTTTAACTCTATATATATATATATATATATATATATATATATATATATATATATATATATATATATATAAATGACTTGGACCAGTTATATTAGGTGTGTTAGAACATGTAAATGAACAATACAGTCAGCAGAGGGGAGACTTGAGAACTGCTGGTGTAGGTCTGCAGGACATGGTCTTACTGAGGGGTCCTCTTGGTATTAAACACTGCTGACAGCATCAGTGAAGCCAGCCAGCTTCCAGCTGTTCAGCCCTCCAGCTCTCACCACCGCTTCAGTTGTTGAAAAATGAGTCATTAAAATAAGAAGATAAGCATTAAACAGAGTTAAACCGGACTGTCACAAGCGTGGAGTTACATGTGGTGTTGCTGTGGTGCTGAGGAGAGGATGGCGATGGAAACACTGGACAGGTGCATGAATATGGACAGACTTTCTGAGAGAGCTGATACGCAGCCTGGGCTGAGCAGGCAGCTCTCCAGACAGTGAGAAACCATTTCAATCGGACGGAAATGTTCAAACGTCTGGTAATAGAGTGAGCTCTCTGAAGCCAATAGCTCTTCTGATGGTTTAGCTTTTCAATCTCCTGACGCCTCCCTGCATTATATAAGACATGTCCTAACCAGAAGCAGCTCAGACTTATACAGATCTGTACACAGTCAGCTAGTCAACAGCAGAGTGACAGCAGGGCCTGGGGAGCTCATCCATCTCCTGAATCATTCATTAAAAGCTGCGAGTCCCCCACCTTGTGCTCAGACCACGGGGGTGTGAAGAGGATCGGAACAACACACACAAGTTTGTTTTCCTGTCTCTGTGAGGTGTGCCCATTGCCTGCCACACTGCACACTGCAAAATACACTTTTACTACTTTCATTCAAAGATGTAAACATGTGGCACAGATTTGACTGTGCTGACGCAATACAATCAGAGGAATCATCAACCAGGGCGGCACCATTACTTTTAAGGCTGACTGTGGGCGATGGCTACTTTCTACAAGTTCCAGTATGAACATACGTATATATTACACATATAACATGACTTTCTCTTATATAATTATGCTGAAAGTATTTACCCGGACATTTAAACTGGTGGATGTAGGCTACCTGGCTAAATTCTGCTTTGTGGATTAACCCCTAAAAGTCTGAATGGACTTGATGAAGATGAAGGAGACAACAACAAAGACTAAGATGATGATGACGATGATGAAGACAACAGTGAAGAAGAACAACAACAACATTCAGAGTGATAAAAAAAAATCTGTACAGCTTTGTTAATAAGAGCTAATGATGTCTATTATTAAATTGGCTTGAAAAAGCCAATTTACTATTCTTCGTTATTTATTCTACGCTCAAAATATAAACAACTCCTCCTCCTACAGCTTTTGACGAAGAACCATGAACCTCAGTAGGATTATTGGTCCTATACCCAATTAAGTTGCTTGTACTTTTTGGATCGATCCAACATACGGATTTTGGAAAATCATCATTTAAACACAGATTTTTGGTCCTATTGGAATCCAGCAAAATGTGTCCCTAAACTTTTGTCTCAGGATTTCAACTCGTCATTAATGATGATCAGATTATTATTATTATTATTATTATTATTATTATTATTATTATTATGGGTCATCAAGTCTATTCAGATTGCTGGTGACCATATAGGTGATATATGTTGTGTCAGCAGGTCAGTGATTGGCTGCTGCTTCTCCGACTGGCTGATATTTTTGTTGCCTCAGAAGAGAGAGAATGAACCAGGAAGCTCATTTCCCCTCAAAATATTTGATATATTACATGTTACTGTGGATGTTTGGCACATACAGTCTAAACATATGTAGATATTCAATTTTTAAAAGATGAAAATAAAAATATAGCGCCCTCTACTGGCCTGCCGCCACTGACTTATATGTAATGTTGACACAGTTGTTTATTTTGAAATTCTCTTAATATGCACAGCCCTGACATTACCTTTGCCTCTCTAGTCCAAAACTTCTTCTCAAAACTATAATAGAACCAAGTCTCAGATATCAGGTAGAGTATTTCATGAGGAAGCTTTTAGAGGCAGTAAACGACTCAGATGTCTGGTTCACATTACTATTGTGAACGATTGTGAATCTCCAGCCCACGACTGTAAGTCTGTCCCTTGTTTTCTATCATGCTGGAAACATTTGGCTAAACATACAGTAGTCTCCGTCTCTCTTTCACACACACACACACACACACACACAATAACACACACCTGCGGCTGCTCATAGCATCCACACAAGAAAGCACATTCTGTCCCAGCAGGCTGTGCGTAACTGTATAGCACTGATATCAGCTTTCATTTGCACAGCTTTCACTCGACTGAGCACATTACTATGAGATAAACTGGGAGTAAACAGCACGACTGTCCTACATCCAGAGCTATCGCTGCAGGTCATTAAGCCTCTTTTGATCAGCGGCCTCTTGAAGTTAGTGCCTTTCTTCTGCAGATGGTTTAGAAGACAATCAGCATCCAGAGATGATCTCAAACAGATTAAAACGGCTGAAAATGTTTCTTAGCCTAAAAAGATGGTCAGATAACCGAGGCGAGAGCATTAAACGACATCACAGTCTACTACTACATTATGTAGGCCTGGTCGCTCAGGCTATGTTTAGACTGATTTTTGGTTGTCCAGAGAGCTAAAAATGTTATTTTTGCAAATCTGCTCTCAGCCAGATTTGGAAATCCAATCAGATGTGTACAGAACTGTCTCTGTCCGCATGCTCTGGCCGCCCAAATCGTATTTCGAAGTGACTTTCACGTCACTCGCAATGCAACAAACAACGACACGTCAAACCCAGAGTGACGAAAGCGCTCGGATCCAAGAAGAGCACCACAGTAGAGATTCAGGTTGCCAGGTCCTGAAAAAGCCCACTTAGTGACAGAAAGCCGCCCTAAACAAACTTAAAACTAACCCAAAATCTAATGAGTCTAATCACAGATGTTTGAGGAAGGTGGTTTGAAATCTGATTAGTCAGATGTGTACAGATCCGTCTCAGATTTCAAAGTGTCTTTCACCTCACTGACAAAACAACAAAGAACGACACGTCAAACCCAGAGTGATAGATCTAAGCAGAACATCCCAGGTTGCCAGGTCCCGAAAAACTCTCCAGCCCACCGTCTGACAGAAAGCTGCCCCACAAACTTAAAACTAACCCAACGTCGAAAGAGTCTAATCACAGATGTTTGAGAAGTCATAATTGTGTTTATTAAATCTTATTTCAGTCTGACTCTATATTCTCAGATCCTCCACTGGGCTCTTCACATATTAGAAAGTCTACCTAAGACATCTCCAACACTACTGTTGTTCTACTGTGCGACTGTAAGAGTTTTTGTTATATTTTTAAAGTCCAAAAACGAGCACCCTATCACCTCTGACAATTTACCCACAAGTGCATTAAAATAAATACGGCAATTTCGTAGGAAAACCACAAATCTGGCAACACTGAAGGCATATCACCAGTGTCTCTGCAGTTACTGACGTCCGCACTGTTACTAAACCCAAACAGACAGACGTGTGATGTGTGGACAGACAAATCAGATCTGATCTCTGACTGATAACAGTGTGAACAGTCATCTCAGCTGATCTGAGTAATAAACCTCACAGTGTGAACGGAGCTTTTAGACCTTAACTTAAGATCAAACAGTTAGTTGTGTGTATTAAAGTAAAGACAACACTGTATTACACTTCTGAGGACCATATAACACAAACATGACGATAGTATATATATATATATATACTAATGTTTTGATTTGCATTGCAGTCTGTGAACATATTGTACAAAAACATTTTTAAGACTTATTTTTATACGTGTGATGTGTAAAAAAGTAGACGAACGTTTTGAAGATGTTTCTACTTGAACACCACATTTAGCAAACTAGCAGCTAATTTATTTCAAATATTTTCTCTTTTAAATCTGTTATGACTAGATATTATTTCACCTCCGTACTTTCCTCCTAATTCTCTTTCTTTATCTTTGGCGTGTGAAGAATGTTATATAAATAAACCTGCCTTGCCTTTGGTTTGACCCAAACAACTGGGCTAATTGGGTGACTGTTGAGTGTGTTGTTAGCCTCCGAGCTCGCGCTCAAAAGCAAATTTTGGCTTCAGTTAGCTCTGAGCCACCGGGTGACCTACAGCATCCTGACTCATCCTCTTCAGCAGCTCCACCAACAACCAGCCAATGCAGAGCGGTCAGAACCGAGTCGTCTGAACCGACTCCGTACGATTCATGCTAATGATTCACACGTTTAATTAAGACTGTTAATTAGAGTCAGCGCGAGAGGCGACCAGCAAACGTGCTTCTTCATCCACAGCTGAAGAAAATAGTCTTCAGTTCAAATACTGAAACATGAATCAAACGTCACTTCGTAGGTTCTGGAGATGTTCCTCAGCTTTAGTCCGCAGTGCTGCTCCACCAGAACAGCACCACCGGTACACATCCAGACCCTTACATGCTGAGAACCCTGGTTCTGCCTCCCTGCCCAGCAGCTTTAATGGTGCAGGTGAACAACAGAGCAGCCAAATACTCACCATCAAATCCTCAGCGAGGCTTCCGGACCGGACCCCTCACGCCGCGGTTCTGCCCGCTGACGGGTCACAGCAGAGCATCTCTCTCGCCCTTTGTTCCGGATGCCGTGCTGCTTCTCTTCTATCCGCATTTGGACTCCTGATCTCCGGTCTCTCCGCTCTGTGAGCTCCGCTATTGTCTGGCTCCGCAGCTCCTGATCCCAAATCAAAGCCTCCGAGAGGTGACTGCAAGCCACGCCCTCCAGACAAGCGTCAGCCAATAGTAACCATAAGACCGCCGTCGAGAGGCCCCGCCCTCAGCTCGTGCACCTTTGGAACGCTGGAGTAGAGCTCCACCTCTTGTCAGCCTCAGCCAGCGGCAGCTTCCAGGAGCGCGCGGAGAGCTCCGCCCACTGTCCGCGACAGCCAATCGCGGACGAGTTCGGCGACCGCGCGATCTCCCCGCTGCCTGTAAACAGCGAAAGTTCGGCTCGTTCTAGGAAAAGGTTCCAGTTTATTTAAATGTTCTAACACTTTAGAACTCACCAGGTTAGTATAAAAGTCTCAATAAACAATGTATGTCCAAAAGTTTGTGGACACCGCTTCTAATGAACACAGCTGTAGAGAAGTACTGCCAATACAATATGACCATGTTGGCACCATGTCTAATGCCAAGTGTGGGCTAGAGGAGTGTAAAGACCCCAGAATTGTGGAATTGTTCTCTGCCACCTTAGACCAGCTGCTCACCAGTTACCAACTACTATTACCTGCTCTGGATGCCCTACACTAATGAACACTTTCAGGTTTAAATGGACTATTTGCTGCTACCATTATTATTATTATTAATAATAATAATAATAATGTTATTAGTAGTACTAGTATTATTTCTATTAATAATAATAATAATAATGTTAGTTATTATTAGTAGTATTATTTCTATTATTATTATTATTATTAGTAGTAGTATTATTCCTGTTTCACTAATGTCACTATATCAGTACACCTGAACACTCCAACAGCATCATAGGATTGTGTGACTGTATCTGACATTAGTTGAGCAGAGGATGAGTCTGGTTCCTCCCTCCAGCTCTGAGGGAGTCTTGCCACTGTCGCCGTTGGCTTGCTCACTGAGGCTTTAGTGTTGTATTACTAACTCCGTGTGACATCAGTTATAAAAACGCTGTATAAATAAATTTTACTTGACTTCTCTGCTCTATTGAATACTTTTGGTGATCATCCAACATCCTGACCTCACTAGACAGTTACTCCTACAAAAGCAGGATAAGCTTAAAAAACCTGGATTTCAAAAGAAACAATGAAAGACGGACAATACTTTTGTCCAGTGTGTGGTTGTGGATCAGTGGCACTGCTGACCACAATGTTTCATAATCTAGTCTAAAGCTTTCTCAGAAGATCAGAGCATCTCTCAGTCTGACTGATTTCAGAGGAGGTGCTAAACGAGGACAAAGTCTTCTGCATGTGGTGTATATAGAAGGCAGGCAGAACCTAATGTTAAATCAATGACTGGTGATGCTCACAAGTACGAGAAAATCAGTATGCCAAGTTAAAACCATTCAAATGTTATTTATATAAAATAATAATAATAATAAACTTATTTTTATGTCAGAACTTCAAAGAGATCTGCACTGAAGCTTCTGCCACATTACTGCAGCCTAATTCAGGGAGTGTTTCTCAGTGGTTGCATCATAACTCACTGAAGTACAGGTTTAAAATTCAGCACTGTGTTGTGTACACACTCAACACAAAAGAAACATTTTTCTTTTTTCACCTGTTTACTACTGAACGTGCACAAAGTCTGAGTGCAGCACAATTCCTGATATTCTGGACTAGTTTCAGGCTGAGGTTAAAGAAACTTTTGCCAAAGTCTTGTCCTAGATCACATATTTGACAACTGCCAGTGACCAGCGGCGTCTCTAGACTAGAAAGCCAGGTGGGGTACAATAAATTCTGTGAGCATCCCAATCGTCAGCGAAACTACACACAAACCTACTCGCTCAGTTAATTCAACCACAAATGCTCCTCATCAATGAAATTCCAAAAAGCATAATCCTGTGTTGTGCCAAATTCAACACCCCCGCCGTGAGAAGCATCCCCTATCGTGAGACTTACTTACTGGTGATATTCTGCTGTCTTTACTTTGGTTATTGTGACCAAAGGAAGTTAAACACAATCAATTCCAGTCATAAATAAAGTAAATAAAGCTGTTACTGAGGTAAGATGATTCATTATATTACCTCACTAGCAGCAACTAACAGTTACTGTGATGTTTTTGAGTGGTAAGCAACACTGATACCGTAAACAATATTCACATAAGCTCACGTATGCAAATCTGTCATTTTTTATTGGCTGCTCCCAGCATGGTGCCAGCGTTATGAAAGCGTGATGCACATGCGCAGTGTTTTCTACTGCTCACTTGCTTAAACGGAGCCTGACGCCCGGCCCTGTACACACTAACTAAATAAAGACTGCTGAAAGTACTGACCTTACACAATGCGTACAGGAGTGCTTTAAATGTATTGGGAACTACTGACATTTTCATAAGTCAAATCCACAACAGTGTTAGAAAATAATATTTAAATAAAATAAATTTTTGAAAAAATGATTGTGTCACACACTGCTCCACAGTGACATGCGGTGAGGCCGGCCCCACCTGCCCCTAATGTAGAGTCGGCCCTGTCAGTGACATATGTACATGTTGGTGAATATCTGATAAAAATAAACTAATGATGCTTTCCTTTGGCTCAGAACGTCTTTTAAAAAATGTTAATCTTCTGAAGAGTTGCCTCGAGTAGCCCTGAGTCACCTTCTTGACCATTTCTGATCATTTATTCCTGATGAAATAAGCTTCATCAATAAGAAAACGTCCATAATTAATCTGTGGTAAGTTTAATTGTAATAACGACAGTCAACACATGACAGCTGAACAATGACATCATGCAGTGTTGGTCAGATTTTTTTGTGATGTATGTTAATGAGGATTAATTTAAACCAGACAGGTGCATAACAACTGTACTAATCTGAACAAAGACACCTTAAAATGAATGAAAACACGTTGGTAGAACAAAAGCTAAAACATTTAAAAGGCATGTAAAACAGGGAAATGAATAAAAAAGTGGTCGTTTAAACAGTGCACCTTAAAATGAGGCGATTTTAAAAAGGATAAAACTACACAAACAAAAACAGTTCCAGTGTTTTGGAGTGCAGGTGCTGTGCGAGGTTTTTGATGCGACACAGGCGGACGTTCTGCGAGTCTCCAGCGCCGTAAACTCGGTATATGTGATACTTCTCCTTCTCCTTCAGTGCAAAGTCCAGCTCGTTGGCCGACAGGTGGATGAAGTGCTTCTCTCGCTTCACCGTCGTTTTGACTTCCACAAAAATCTCACGCGTCCCGGCCTGGTCGCTGGCGAAGGTCAGCTTGAAGTCGCACGGCTGGCCGCTCTCGCCGCTCTGGTTGTACCAGGTGATGTCTCTGGGTCCACCGCGGCTTTCTCTCCAGTGAGTGAGGAACGAGAAGACCAGCTGCTCCCCCCATTTTCCGATATCAGCCGTGTCGTCGTAGTCCTCCGACAGCTGCAGAGACTGAGGAACGCTGCAGTCCAGCACCAGGTCCTCCAGCACTGCTTCTGATGTCAGTGGTTTGGTCCAAACGGCATTTTCCAGAGTCATGGATGGACGCTGAGGACCACCTCCCTGGAACTGACTTGTAATTATCTCTGGTGGCTGCGCTGGCGTGTGAACTCTGAAAGCAACAACAAATTTAGTCAAATTAATCAAGTTTCACTTGAGGAACAGAATTCCAGAATTCCAGCAACACAAACAAAAACGTACGGCTGTGATGTGCTTTCTGGTTCTGCTGGTGTGCTGGTGGGCTGATCCGTGCTGGGATCAGACTGCTCAGGAGACACACTGGACCCATCCGGAGGTTGGTGAGAAACATCCACACACTGGATTACTTTTGCAGTGGCTTCTGAGCCTGGTTCTGTAGGACCTGGAGTGAGTAACAGTACAGCTGAGATCTACCAGACAACTGATCACTGCCTTCAGTCACATGATGCAGATACATCCATCCGTCATCTTATCCGCTTAATCCTGAGGGTTAGTCCGCTACCCCCTCACCGGGCGCAGGGCAGGGCATCACAGACCATCACAGCCAAGCTCAGTATGAGGCTGATGTAGATATAATCATTGATATTAGTAGAATTCTCACTTTATTCCCTCATTTATTCAGTCACACACACTGACCTGCAGGGTTTGGGATGCTACTGTTGGATCTGGACGGCTGAACACGTGGAGCTCCTGGTTCTCCATGCTGCTGGAGTTCCTGAGCACTCACACCAGACGAGCTCTTACCAGCGGTGCCACGTTGAGCTGGCAATGCTGAAGGAGTAGGAGGTGCTGAAGAGGCTGGAGGTGCTGGAGGAGGCCACATCTTCATCACAGCCTCCACTGCCTGACTTCCTCCTCCTGCGTGCGCAGAATTACAAAGGTTAGAGAAAGATGCCAGTTTATAAACGACTGAATCTGACTATCTTCCAGCATCAAGAGCCCCTTAAATGAGTCTCTGATAACGTACAACTAATATGTAACTGCACTACTGTGAGTAACAGTCAGTAGGTTACCGGTGCTGCTGCCTCCGGGTTTGTTGAGCGTGGCTTTGGGAGGCCAGCAGTGAAGTTTATTGTCATTTTCATTCTCTTCAGTCGTCTTCTCAACTTCCTGCGTAGCTCCAGATGTACGGATGGAGGAGGGCACTGGCACAAAACCAGAAGGGCAAGAACAGTCAGAGACAGATGATCATACAGGCACAGCACGAAATGTGTCTAAAAAATACTATTAATGTTGTTTACTAAGGCTGTGCACAGGACACCCAACTATCAGCTCATGTCTCCCTTTAGATGCTGCGTCTGCTGTTCTTTAGTCTCCCAACTGCACTTTTCCATCCAACTTATGACATCATACAGTGAAAGTTTGTGAACCCTTGAGAATGTTCTATATTTCTGCATAAATATTGACCTAAAACATCATCAGATGTTCACGCAGAGTTTGGACTCCACCAATCCACAGTCAGACAGATTGTGTACAAATGGAGGAAATTCAGGACCATTGTTACCTCCTCAGGAGTGTCGACCAACAAAGATCACTCCAAGAGCAAGGCGTGTAATAGACAGCGAGGTCACAAAGGACCCCAGAGTAACTTCTAAACAACTGAAGGCCTCTCTCACATTGGCTAATGTTAATGTTCATGAGTCCACCATCAGGAGAACACTGAACCACAATGGTGTGCATGGCAGGGTTGTAAGGAGAAAGTCACTGCTCTCCAAAAAGAACATTGCTGCTCGTCTGCAGTTTGTTAAAGATCACGTGGACAAGCCAGAAGACTATTAGAAGAATGTTTTGTGGACGGATGAGACCAAAACAGAACTTTTAGGTTTAAATGAAAAGTGTTATGTTTGGAGAAAGGAAAACACTGCATTCAGCATAAGAACCTTATCTCATCTGTGAAACATGGTGGTGGTATCAGGTTTGGGCCTGTTTTGCTGCATCTGGGTCAGGACGGCTTGTCATCACTGATGAACAATGAATTGTGAATTATATCAGAGAATTCTAAAGAAAATGTCAGGACATCTGTCCATCAACTGAGTCTCAAGAGAAGGTGGGTCATGCAGCAAGACAACGACCCTAAACACACAAGTGGTTCTACTAAAGAACGTTTAAAGAACAGTTACTGAAACGTTTAGTTACAGTTATTACTGTAAAGGGGGGTCACAGCAGATACTGACAGCAGAGGTTCACATACTTTAGTCTCTCACAAATATGTCATATTGGATCATTTTCCTCAATAAATAAATGAGCAAGTCTAATATTTGTGTCTCATTAGTTTAACTGGGTTCTCTTTGTCTACTTTTAGGACTTGTGTGAACATCTTTTATAGTGTACTGTATATATACTGGCACTAACAGCCAAAGCACATCTGTGTGGTCTCGGGCAGCACTAATCAGTGATTAGTTTCAGGCTAATCTGCATATTACAGCGTCCTACAGTCTCAGAACGGCGGAGGCTGAAGTGGTGATATATTTCGTGCACTCCCGGTTGCGGCGTGGCTGAAGCAGGTGTGTATGAAGAGCGAGGGAGGGATGCTCTTTTCTGTTTTGCAGTCGTGGCAACAGCTGCTCTTTCATGTCAGCGAGCACAGCGATGAACACATCCCAATTAGCATATGTAGCCGGCGTGTCCGTGTGCATGCATGAACAGAGGACGGAAAGCAGGAAGGATAACAGAGCAGTGGAGGAGTGGAGGATTCTGGGATTAATGTGCCAGCACATGTCAGCAGTGCAGATACACCACAGATGGGACCACATCCTGTAATCCTCATCCAGACCCGGCCCGGTGCTTACCCATCGGTTCTGTTTTGATCTCCAGAGGCAGAGGAACCTCCCACTGCTCCTCTTCTTCAGGAAGTTCTCGAATGTCCTTCCTGTCCAGGAATCTTCTCAAGGCATCTTTTTCCTAGACACAGAACACAACAGTATGGCCGTCAGTATAAATCAGCCTCGCGGTGCTCTTTTCTTTAATGTTCGGAATATTTCTGTTTTCCTGTGAACAGAATGTTTAAAACAAGGACGTCTTAAAGTGTTCAATCAGCACATCAGTTCCGGTTGCCAGGCGGCTGAGACAAATCCCCCAGAGATATGACCCACTACTGCAGAGCATCTCTGAGGAGCTGTGGCTGAGATGACTCACCTGTGTGCCGAGGAGTCACACACCCATCTTTGTAAACTGCATATTAATGAACAGCTACAGAACCAAGAACTCAGAGGCCCGTCACTATGGGCCCCAATTAACAGCTGCTAAAACCCTCCTGAATCATTATTAGTGACTCATCTGGTTGTGCTCAAACATTAGCTTAAGGCCAGGTTTACGGCAGATTATTAATTAATTTGTTAATTAACTGCTGTGGTGCATGAAAGTCTGTGAACCTTTATAATGTTCTATATTTCTGCATAAATGTGACCCAAAACATCATCAGATGTTCACACAAGTCCTAAAAGTAGATAAAGAGAACCCAGTTAAACTAATGAGACACAAATATTAGACTTGCTTATTTATTTATTGAGGAAAATGGTCCAATATGACATATTTGTGAGAGACAAAAGTATGTGAACCTCTGCTTTCAGTATCTGCTGTGACCCCCCTTTACAGCAATAACTGTAACTAAACGTTTCTGTAACTGTTCTTTAAACGTTCTTTAGTAGAACCACTTGTGTGTTTAGGGTCGTTGTCTTGCTGCATGACCCACCTTCTCTTGAGACTCAGTTGATGGACAGATGTCCTGACATGTTCTTTAGAATTCTCTGATATAATTCACAATTCATTGTTCATCAGTGATGACAAGCCGTCCTGGCCCAGATGCAGTAAAACAGACCCAAACCTGATACCACCACCATGTTTCACAGATGAGATAAGGTTCTTATGCTGAATGCAGAGTTTTACTTTCTCCAAACATAACACTTTTCATTTAAACCTAAAAGTTCTGTTTTGGTCTCATCCGTCCACAAAACATTCTTCTAATAGTCTTCTGGCTTGTCCACGTGATCTTTAACAAACTGCAGACGAGCAGCAATGTTCTTTTTGGAGAGCAGTGACTTTCTCCTTACAACCCTGCCATGCACACCATTGTGGTTCAGTGTTCTCCTGATGGTGGACTCATGAACATTAACATTAGCCAATGTGAGAGAGGCCTTCAGTTGTTTAGAAGTTACTCTGGGGTCCTTTGTGACCTCGCTGTCTATTACACGCCTTGCTCTTGGAGTGATCTTTGTTGGTCGACACTCCTGAGGAGGTAACAGTGGTGTTCAATTTCCTCCATTTGTACACAATCTGTCTGACTGTGGATTGGTGGAGTCCAAACTCTTTAGAGATGGTTTTGTGACCTTTGTGACCTTTTCATAAATGAGCAAATCTAATATTTGTGTCTCATTAGTTTAACTGGGTTCTCTTTATCTACTTTTAGGACTTGTGTGAACATCTGATGATGTTTTAGGCCATATTTATGCAGAAATATAGAACATTCTAAAGAGGTCACACACTTTCAAGCACCACTGTATACTGTTTACAGAAATGTTTACATTTTATCATAAAACAATATCTGTAATAGTGTGTCAATATGTTCCTATTTCCCCCCCAATATGCTAAAGACTGCATTAAAATGTGCTGAAGGATGTTCTCTGCAGAGCATCTGTAAACATCTTTTCAATGGCACATGGCTGTACACATTAAGGAAAGTGTAACCCAGTAATTATCTCTTTCTCCTGTTAACCTTATCAAACCTAATATCTCATCAGCAATACAAAGAGCAACACATCACTGCATTAAAGAAGCAGCACTGCATTCAGTCTAAGCTGTGCAGTGATGGATTCTGGGTAAGCATGTGAGTGTATTTACAACAGAATTAATAATAATAATAATATACAATAATATACAATAACGCTGCCATATGAAGTTTATGCCTATACATGTGTTGATTGTAGTGGTTTATGCTAGTGCTGGTTTGTGATGACCATTCATAAAAAAAACGTTCAGCGTTGTCAGCTAAATGTTTATAAACGTAGTACCTAAACTATTTCCCAAAATAAGTCTTGTAGTTAGTCAGGACTGAATGTGTGTTGGTTTGACATCATTAGGTTTAGTAACGAGTTTAATTGATTATATTTGTATATAAAACAAAGACAATAATATATGAATATGTATGAAGATGCATGTGTGTTACATTATTACTAATATTTAATAAAATGATGAAAATGTCTAAAATGAATGATGTAAGTCACATGGATGTGTTTAATGTGAGTGTCATTGGCTACAGACACTGAAACACTTCACATTTCTTCTGCTAATTGTGAGACGATCCCTAACACTGCAGCACGGAGCACAAACACAAAGCTAAGCGGCTGTATTCTGGCTTCATCATAACAGGTGTAGTTTAGTAAAGGTTGTGTTTGTAGTCTGTTGTATATTAATAATGATGAATTCTACCAAAGTGGCTTGATAACATTTACTTAATGTATGGTGATGTGTGTGGATTTAACATGTAAAGTGATGTCTTAATTAGAACCACGTCATGTGTTGTGCATACGCAGTGCGCTTACATGGATGCACGTAACAAGGCCCTCGAGAAAGTACTCCAGCTCCTTCACAAAGTTCTTCTCAGATGTGAACAGTTTCACCAGCTCTCTGCAATCAGAACAACACAGTTACACCATACGTCACTAACTGAGACACGGCTGTACCCGCGCTTATGTGCCAGCGCAGCATCACAGAGCAGAAGCTGTACCTGCAGATGTCCAATTTAGGGAGCATGTGATCCTTCTGAATGTATAACTCCTTCCTGTTTTTTAACAGACATATGATGTCCTCACTCTCTACTATGGGCCTCTCGTCTGGCTGCTCCAGACGGTAATAAATGTAGAGTTTTCCAACCTGCAAAAACACACAATCCTCTCATCAGTCTCCGTGCAGTTCTGTGGTTAATAGATGTGATGCAATTCTGAGCAATGACTCAGCAGGCTGGGGAACTGAGCCAGGAACAGCAAAAGTCTGGGCAGTAGCCGAGCAGGACGGAGCACACGCACCTGCCCAAAACTCAGGGACTTGATCTCCAGAGCGATATCGTTCTCTTTCAAATCCTCATACAGTTCTCCCAGCTCCTCGTGGTGGTAGATGAACCTCTGAATGAACGGGATGAGGTCATGCACCAGGGTCTGCATGGCCGGGCACGGCCTGTAGTTTTCCGTCTGTGCCTCTGTGGTGACGCACTGCGAAAGTCTCTTCACTCCACAGATGTCCAGGAACAGCTCCCGGTCCGTCTCACTGAAGGCCGGTTTCTCCTCGCCAACGTGAAGCTTACCTGACAAAACACGACCCACAGTCACAATTGCTCATATTTGGGGAAATTCTTTTCAAAAGTAGGAGCCTTTGCCACTCTGGTGCCCACACGGCTTATAAAACCCTCCTACTTTTAAAAAGTGGTGTAATGATTTAACAGTTTCTGACTCTGGAATAAAATCTGGTATTCTTTAGTGGGTTGATGAACAACTTTAAGAATATCTGGCAACCTGTCTTGACGTACATAGACAGTACGGATTCTGTTAATTGGTTTGTTCTGTAAGATGGTGCCCCTTTAAGTGGCTTTTGTACGGGTGTCAGTATCTGTGCTTTGTCTATAGATTAGGTTTAGATTAGATAATGTGATTGCGCACAATTAAATTTGACACATGTAACCCATCCGTGCAGTGAAACACACACTAGTGAACACACTAGGCTGTGAGAACATGTGCCTGAAGCAGTGGGCATCACCCGGGTAGCAGTTGGGGGTTAGGTGCCTTGCTTAAGAGCACTTCAGTCATGACCTGCCCGGGGATCAAACCGACGACAAGTCATCTGGCCAGATGTCACAAGACCACTTCCCTGACCACCAGACCATGGCTTACCCACAATTCTCTGTTGGCAGCTGTGAGATTCAAACCCACACCCCCGAAGAGACTGGAGTCCTAGTCCAGTGCTTTAGACCACACATCCATGTAGTTTAGCATAGGTGGGGTCGGGGGGGGGGTTATTGTCATTTTAATTAATTAATTAAATTATTTAATTTAATAATTAATTTATTTAAAACAAGACTAAATCAAAGACATAATCTTATGTTTAGTTTTCTTTAGACACCTCTGGAGTCGACTCTCCAGCCAGCGGCATATTAATGAAATTCAGCAGATACACTTATATAACTCTGAGAGATTTTATCCTAAAAACAAAACTAAACATACCCCGGAAACCTTGAAGGGTCTACTTTACAAAAAAAGCATAATTAAGCAGTGACACATTGACAATCTGCCATTCATATGATAATGACATGGAAATTCTGGACATGCCAGTGGAGGATTAATGGCCCAGGAATGTGTGAAAATGCCCTTTTTATCTCTATAAATAAAAGAATGCTCAATTGAAAAAAGACCTCTGACCTCACACCTACAGGGGTTAGACAATGAAAGTGAAACAGCTGGTTTTAGACCACAATAATTGATTAGTAGGTGTTGGGCCTCCTTTTGCAGCCAATACAGGGT
>BRDA01012617.1:53394-70474 GCA_036984385.1 Crenuchus spilurus | reverse complement strand
AACATGACAGCTGTTTCACTTTCATTGTCTAACCCCTGTATCTCATAAATATTCAGTCTAGGAACCACTGAATGAGTGAAAACGGAGTGTCGCCTTACATTAGTTAAGCTTCACAAATAAAACCACATACAATGTCTAAACATTGTAATGAGCAGTGAGTAGCCAACACCTCTGTTTATTCAGTTCTGAGCTCAAAAGTCTTGACTAGAAATGTTTAGAGTGTTTTTTCACGACATATCAGCACAAAACAAACAGTTTTTTGTAAAGTCTAAGTTTAGAGCAGATTTAATCAGAATATAGATTTATGACACTCTTACTGTTGTTGTTGCTGAGTTTGGGCTGAACAAAAGCCTGTGTAACACTTTGGGGAAAATAATTTTAGATGTAATTAGTAAAAAGTCAGAGCATGTCAGACGACATCAGAGTGTGTAAACTTGTGGATGAAGAAGGCTGACAGTCACTGTGAGTCAGCTGTCTGTAGGTTTTATGTCTACAACTGAATAAAAGATGCTTTAGGTGATGCCCAATGTGATGAAAGAGTAACTGCAAAGTTAATCACCTTTAATTTTTATTATTATTTAAAATTTTTATTATTATTATTATTATTTTAATTGTTACTATTATTTTACAATTTTATTATTATTAATAATAATAATAATAATAATAATAATAAAATTGTAAAATAATAGTAACAATTAAAATAATAATAATAATAATAATAATAATAATATTTTAATTGTTACTATTATTTTACAATTTTATTATTATTATTATTATTATTATTATTATTATTATTTTAATTGTTATTATTATTTTTAAATGTTACTATTATTATTATTATTATTATTTTAATTGTTATTATTTTTAAATGTTACTATTATTATTATTATTATTAAAGCAAGATTTTCCTTTTTAAACAGTTAAATACATCACTATTCTAGTTTATTTAAAATTCTTACTTTTAAATCCAGTGTTCTGAACTTATTTGATCTTTATTATGTTGGTTTAACTCTGTACTTTGTATCTGTTGAACATTTTTAAGCTGTGAAGCACTTTGAAAGACTGTGGTGTATGAATGGTGCTATATAAACAAACATGCCTTAAATATTTGCTAAAGGTGTTTCCTGTGATGTAGGATTACCTTTAGGGCCAGTCTGTTTACGTCTGTTTGTAGAGGAGTTGGCTGCTTTCTTCTGAGCAGAAGGAAGATTGAGGAGGCAGACTTCACTGTGGGATTTAAAGATCTTCTCCAGACTTGGGCTGTCAGGTATCATTGGCTTTCGAGCCAGCATAACCCAACCCTGAGTTTTGGTAGGAAACACCCTCTTATGAGACACCATCTCTGCAGTATAAAAAGGAAAAAATAATCAGAAATCCATCCATCCGTCACCTTACACTTATCCGTGTTCCGATCCTCGGCTACTGAAGCTAGTTTTCGGGACATAGAATGATCAGAAATCTGCTTTTAAAAACGAGCGGCTCAGTGGACTAAAGCGCCAGAGCCTGAGAGAGCAAAATTGGCTGTGCTCTCTCCCCATCACTGCTAAATAATGTCTGCTGGCTCAGGTGTCTGTTAGCTGATGTATCAGAGCTGCCCAGTGATGATGCATCAGCACCAATTAGAAAAGAGGCGGAGCCTGACTTCACCTGCATCGGAGGAGGCGTGTGCTAGTCTTCACCCTGCTAGAGTCAGACATTACAAGTAGCTGTGAGAGTTCTAGTGGACGGGTGAGTTGATTGGCTACCGCTACATATCGGGGGGTTAATCTGTACATTTGGAGAACGGAGATGATCATTTTGGCAGAATTCTCTTTACTTATACACACACACACACACACACACAATAGAAGCTGATGACCAGATGCTGATTGGGTTCTTTAATATGTTCTAAATAAAGAGGTTTTCTGTAATTATACAGCACTCAGATCAGGTTCAAATCAACATAGCATCCCTGATTAACATACTCTCACCTTTCAAAGACCTGCAATAGTGATGGTCAATGTCTTGGTCTTGCTCTCCGTGCACGGTCCGTTTACACTTTTCAGCTTTTATTTAAAAAAAAAAAGCAAAACGAGACCATTTAGTAGATCATCTCCATCGTCAGGCAGCGTTTTTACTGAGATTACTGAGTATAACACTCACCCAGCCTGGCAAACACGACGGAAACATCCTGAAGAACCTCTCCTGTAGGAAGAGATGCTGACTCACATATAAGCTCCAGGAGGTCCACATACTGCCTCATGGATGGACTGAGCTCCACATTCAGAGACTGCAGAGAGGCGACAAAAACAACTTTCATTCACTTGCAACTACGTAGATTTGATTAAACGTAACGTGTACAGTAACGTCTCCTACTCGAGGCTGTTTTACACATTTAACAAACGTTTAATACGCTGCAGGCTCACCATGAACAGTTCTTTCGTGTGCTGTAAGTTACTGTAAAATGGGGCCAGTACTTTGGGCTCCTGAACCCCACTCTCTGGCCTGCGGATCGCCTCCTTATATCTGAAAAACATGCCTGTGGGATCGCTCCAGCACACATCCTTCAGATGGTAGAAGTGTCCAGAACACCACTCATCCGTCCTGAAGAGAAAATACACTAAATATAGACCATCGTCTAACATACAGAACATCTTTACACACCTTTTCACAACAACATCATCTCCCATTTAGCCCAAATACAGACAATCAGACACATATAGAGTCTAAATCTGCCTTCTTTACTTCTGAATAGCATAGCAACACCTTAGCAACCACCTAGCAACACTTAGCACCACCATAGCAACCACCACAGATACCACCGCATCACCTTACAAACCACCTGGGACACCTTAGCATGTGAGCCATGTTAGCAATGCGCAACATCCTGTATTTCCTTCAGGAAATGCACTTTTCTAAATTGGGAAGGGGATAAAAAAGGGCAAAAAAAGCCTAAATCTCTTACCAACAAAGTGTGAATCCTCTTCTGACACATCACAGTTCATCACTAAAGACCAGTACAAGTACCAGAACACATGATGGGTCTGTCTCAATAGCTAGTCAGTGTTCTAACCATCACCTACTGATAAATGAGATGCTCTAGTTAGACAGCGATGACATCACTTATTCCCGCCCATCAGCTGTCAAAATGACATCAGCTTACAGGGGTGCTTGAAAGTTTGTGAACCCTTCAGAATTTTCTACATTTCTGCATAAATATGACCTAAAACATCATCAGATGTTCACACAAGTCCTAAAAGTAGATCAAGAGAGCCCAGTTAAACTAATGAGACACAGATATTAGACTTGGTATCTCAGTAGGGTACCTAAGGGGCACATATTCTAAGCTCACTGGGAGACAGAGCCCTTGTGCTGGTTGATTACAGACTGCTGGCCCGCTGAGTGCAGCACAGACCTCTCCTGAACCCATAAAAGCAGTCAGAGCTGACTGTGCCCTCAGTGCACTTCAGAAGAAAGTGAGTTTCTGTGCATGAATAAGGCAGCGAGTGCCAGTCTGACCTGTCGTACTCTATGAAGACAGCAGGCGAGTGCTGGAAGAGCTCTTTCAGCTGAGCGGAGGGGCACTCGGCCTGCAGGTAGCAGTAGACAGCGTGGATGTGCTGGACAGTGGTGGTGAAGTCCGCCCCCTCAGCCTCCCCCGTCTCCTTACCATCAACCACCTTAGTGCACCAGCGCTTCAGATAGCCCACCATTTCATCCACCGTCACGCTGTGTCTCATCCCTGCAAACACAAACTCCACATCAGCATCTGACAGCAAACGTTTGGAGAGTTTGGATGCATCTTCTTTACAGTATTACAAACTTACACCTACAGTACATTTGGGCATCTGGAGTGCCTACCAACCCACAAGCTGTGAAACCTTAAAACCCAGACAGTGTTTTTTTGGCTAAGTCTGAAAACATGACATTTCACAGCTGGTTCATATGTTTACAAACAAGCTTCGAGACACTTCCAGGTGGATAACATGATGAAAAAGATGTGGAGCACAACACACGGGTTACTGCAGGTCAACAGTCAGTGATTTTATATGAACAGCACATTTCATATCACTTAGAGACGCAAATATTAAAGAACTAAACTGCAATTTAAAGATATTTACTGAACACTGAACATGTTAACATCCCAGCAGACAAACCATCTAAACACAATACAACTTAAAATAAATGAGTAGACAACTCCACCCCATATTACTAACGTTATTTAAATGTTTCTTTTTTGGTGTATCCAAGTATACCAAGATTTGGATATCCAAGATTTTTTATAGTGATATGACGTAGACTGATGTTCAGTGTTAAATGTTTATGGACTACATCGAGTGGCAGAAAAATATTTTAATGTAAATGACTAAAAATAATTATTTATAAAAGGAACATTAATGTGTTTTATCTTCCATCTTACTTTTATAAAACAGCACTCTACATTAACTAGAGAGAGAGAGAGAGAGAGAGAGAGAGAGCAATAGAGAGAGAGTGATAGAGAGAGAGAGAGCGATAGAGAGAGATAGAATGATAGAGAGAGAGAGCAATAGAGAGAGTGATAGCGATAGAGAGAGAGTAATAGAGAGATAGAGATAGAGAGTGATAGAGAGAGAGATAGAGAGATAGAATGATAGAGAGAGAGCAATAGAGAGAGTGATAGAGAGAGATAGAGAGAGAGAGCGATAGAGTGATAGAGAGAGAGAGCGATAGAGTGATAGAGAGAGAGAGCGATAGAGTGAGAGAGAGCAATAGAGAGAAAGTGATAAAGTGAGAGAGAAAGATAGATATAGAGAGCGATAGAGAGATAGAGAGAGAGTAATAGAGAGATAGAGATAGAGAGAGAGAGTGATAGAGAGAGAGAGCAATAGAGAGAGAGTGATAGAATGAGAGAGAAAGATAGATAGGGAGAGCGATAGAGAGAGAGAGAGATAGAATGATAGTGAGAGAGATAGAGAGAGAGTAATAGAGAGATAGAGAGAGAGTGATAGAGAGATAGAGATAGAGAATGAGAGAGAAAGACAGAGATAGAGAGAGAGAGATAGAATGATAAGAGAGAGAGAGCAATAGAGAGAGAGAGAGAGTGATAGAGTGAGATAGCGAGAGCGATAGAGAGAGATAGAATGATAGAGAGAGCGATAGAGTGATAGAGAGAGAGAGAGCGATAGAGTGAGAGAGAGAGATAGAATGATAGAGAGTGAGAGAGCAATAGAGAGAGTGATAAAATGAAAGAGAAAGATAGATAGAGCGATAGAGAGAGAGAGATAGAATGATAGAGAGTGAGAGAGCAATACAGTGAGTGATAGAGAGAGAGAGAGAGCAATAGAGAGAGTGACAGAGAGAGAGAGCAATAGAGAGAAAGAGAGAGAGAGAGAGAGAGAGACAGAGAGAGAGAGCAATAGAGAGAGAGAGAGAGAGAGAGACAGAGACAGAGACAGAGCAATAGAGAGAGAGGTAAAGAAAGTCTGTTTACAAGTAGGTGTCTCCAAATGTTTGACTGCTACTGTTCTTATATGGAGATGCTGCTTCCACTCAAATTCAAATTCTTTAAGGTTAAGGAGAAGAATAGAGTGCAGACAGACGTGTCACCAGCTGCTTACCTGTAACTCTTGAGAATTCACTGGGAGCCAAATCGATATAATGGACCTGAGATCCCAGCAGATGATGCACATCAGCAGAAAAGAGATACACCGTGTTTGGACACAGGTACACCACCGAGCGCCCCCCCTGCAGTGCAGGCTTGTATGCAGGCACCCAGCTCAGCTGGGTCAGGAAGTGATAGAAAGAGGACCTGGTGTCTCGTATAAACCGTCCCTGACTGTCCAGCACCTGAGCTCTGAGATACTGAGCGTACTTCTCTCTGAAACACAGAAAAACTCCAAACATCACTTCAGATACACAATATTATCATTCAGCACAGAGCTACGGTAACTAAAGTAAACAAGACAGGAATATTAACTAGCTTAAGAGAAGTCAAACCTGCAGAAGTCATGTTTCTATATCTGTTTAAATGTTGTAATAGTGAAAATAAAATAAATGAAAAAAAGGGGGGAAAAATCCCAAAATACTAAAGAAAACAAATCACATTGGTAAAAAGTTTAATCTAAACAGATTCCTTTGCTTGACAGGTGCAGCGCCACTCCAGGGGAGCCTCTACAGAGCCTAAACGCTCCTTGAGGGGACCTAGGACGAACAAAACGAATCCCCCAAATTGTCCCTTAAAATAACAGAGAAAGCAAAGTCCCTGACCTCCTTTAACTAGACTGAGAGGAGGCCAGGTACCGGGAACAGGAGATTCATGGGATACAAAGTGGGGCAGAGCTGGACCCCCACGAAAACCTGTCTGCAGACCAGGAAACTGAAATTGATGAATGGTTGAAATGACTCCACACTAAACTGCAGCACTACAGCCTTTAAGAAAGCCAGTAAACCAGCTGAGCGTGATGAGCTGATTACTGACTCTAACCAATAAGGGGAAAGAGGCTCGCCCCAGCAACCAATCTCTGAGGGGGCGTACACTGTTATTCTGCTAAAAACATGATTTAAATATTTACCTTTCCACAATAAACAATACTAAACAGCTAATACTGGACTCAGCTGTATGTTTTAATCAGACTAACCTGTCTGGACCCGTTAGTCTGGCTTCAATTCATGACATTCAGACATTTATTAATTTACTTTATTTTCTAAGATGTATACAAAAAAAGAGTTTAAAAAAAGTGTTGCATTGTGAAAAATGCTGAAGCACTGATTTTTGGTTCGTAATCCTTCACTGATGCAAGAATAAGTCCCAAATAAACAGAACTGAGCTCTCAAATCTTGCCCTGCTGTAGTGCCATCTTATGTGGCACAAATTCAATTAGCAAGACAAACCAACAAAGTCCATTCAGTGCTGTGCAGCCTGAAAAATTTATAAATCACAAAACACATTTTCTGCCAAACTGAATAAGTTTTACAAAAATCATCAAGATTTTTCATTTAGTTGCTATATTAAAACTCCTAGAAAATTTAATGGACTGTTCCTAAAAATGTAATGGACGGCAGAGGTGAGAGCAGCTAAAAAATACATATTTATATCCAAATTTAAAACTTAGTCTGGCTTTTATGTTGTGTTTAATAAACATTTCATAGTTTTTAGTTTTAACTCTTTTCCGTTATTTCTACACACACACATTTATTTTTATCTTTTGTATCATTTTTATTTACTTGTTTATTTTAATTTTTATAAATTTTATTTTTATTCCACACTGTTACATTTAATATTTTCGTTTAACGCATGACTTAATTTTTATTTATATATTAATTGTTTATAGTTTTTATTTTATATATCATCTGCTTTTAATTAGCCATTTTTTTTCATTTAGCTGTCAATCACCTGTAAAGAGTTTTGAATTTCAATTTGATTTGTATGAAAAGTGCTGTATAAATAAAGTTTTGATTGACTGATTGATTGATTCTTAATTGGCTAAGCTTAGGTTGACTGAGACGTTAGACTATGAGAATCAAACTGTGATGTTTACACCATCTTAGACTAATAAAACAACTTTTAAAAGTGACTTTTAAAATGACAAATCATATTTAAACAGCTCATTTTGTACCTACAAACACTGAGTCACAAAGTCAACTGAATACTTAAAATCTACATTCTGAACAGAAATTCCTGAGAAGGTGTTTTGTTTGAAGATACACAGCACAGAGGATGTTTAATAAAGATTTATGGAGCACAGAGTGTCTTGGTTTGACTGTTCAGTGACTCATATTCTCCAGCAGGGAAAGAACGAGGGGGGTGAAATGCTAGCTGAGAGCAATGATAAAATGCACATTTTGTAAGGTTATCAGAAGCCTGAGAGAACGGACAGGACACTGAGTTTTAGAATCATTAATGGAGGCCATTATGAAAGGCTGCAGGAGTGTATGAAGTCTCAGCAGCACAGTGAGCTTACAGAAACTATGAAGACAGCCTTAAATTACCTGCATTTTTTATGTGTGAGGCATTATCACTACTGAATGACTTGAATTTTCAGTCATCCATCCAAGCAACCAAACAACCAGCCATCTAACCATCCAACCAACCAAGCTTCCAACCAACCATTTAACCAACCAACCGACCTACCTACCAACCAACCAACCAACCATCCAATCAACCAACCTTACAACCAACCAACCATTTAACCAACCATCGAATCAACCAACCAACAATCTAACCAACCAATCAACCGACCTACCTACCAATCAACCAACCAACTATCCATCCAATCAACCAACCATCCAAGCAACAAACCAACCAAACAACCAGCCATCTATCCAACCAACCAACCTACCTACCAACCATCCATCCAATCAACCAACCATCCAACCAGCCAACCAACCATTTAACCAACCAACCAACCAATCGACCGACCTACCTACCAACCAACCAACCATCCATCCAATCAACCAACCAATCAACCAACCAACCTACCTACCAACTAAGCATCCATCCAACCAACCAACCATCTAACCAACCAACCATCCAACCAACCTACCTACCTACCAACCAAGCATGCATCCAACCTTCCATCATACCAACCAACCAACCATCTAACCAACCAATCAACCAACCATCTATCTAACCAACCAACCATCTATCCAACCATCCATCTAACCAACCAACCATCTATCCAACCATCCAACCAAAATGTACAAACCCAAATCAGACAAAAGTAGGACAGTGTGGAAAATGTTTCTTACATCTACTTTGACTTTTATTTAATTGCAGACAAAACCAAAAAAATGTCATGTTTTGTCTAATAAACATCATTTCATTAATTAATATTAAGATTCACCTTTTTGCCAACGAAAAACACACAATGGAATTTGACCTCTGCATTTAACCCATTCATGCAGTGAAACACACAAACACACACACAAGGGCAGTCCTGATCCACCGGCGCCTGGGGAGCAGTTAGGGGGTTAGGTGCCTTGGTCAAGTGTAACACACTCCAAAAAAGGTTGGGATGGTTACCACTTTACAATGCATCCTTCTTACAACACTTAAGACATTTTGGCACTGAAGATGTCGAGTGATGAAGTGTTTCAGGAGTTATTTTGTCTCATTCTTCCTGCAAACATGTCTTAAGATGAGCAACAGCACAGGTTGTTGTTGCATTTTTACATTTCAAAATGTTCTGTACTGTACTGTACTGTACTGTACCAGCTAAGCAGGAAGAGTCAGAATCAATTGGAACGTAATGATTTTGTTCAGAACACGACTGGCTAATGAATGATTTTTACTTGTGAATTTTCACTGAACTCTTACGGCATGAAATAAGTATTTGATCACCTTATAGCTTATAGATTTTATTTTATACAGGTAACGAGTTATGAGTGCTGAATACGCAGTCTTCTTAAAGAGACACTAACAGGTCTGCGAGAGACTGAACTCTTGCTGGTTGGTAGCTGATCAATCACTTATTTCATGCAATAAAATACTAATTAATGATCTACAAACCATACATTTTCTAGATTTTTTTATTCTGTCTCTCACAGTTGAAGGGTACTCATGTGATGGGCTCAATAAGTAACCGTAGATGTTAAGGGTAGCTGGTTGCTGATCGGCTCATAAACTGCCACAGCAACCATAGGGTGTAGCTGTAGGATTGAAACAATAGGACTGTGTGGCTGCTGGTAGAAAGAGAGAGGGGTGGGCCTTATGTGAAGCTCTAATGGTTTGGCATAAGATATTTTCTATCTTATCTTGTGTATGATTCTAATAATTGGTAATTAACACTTGACATTATAGAAAGGTTGTAGGTCCAGGGGTGCACTGGCGTAGGGATTTATAGTGAACTGAGATGCTGGAGCTGTCATAGCGCTGCTCACGCGATCACTCAGGTTTGTTGATGGTGAGCAGAGGGATGCCAGTGTCTCGGGGTGCTCCCATGCCTGTTTACCTTCTGGCTCTCTCCTTTTAGGTAGGCTGTTCTAGATAGTTCTGCCGGAGTCAATAGCCACTGATATGTCTCATAATCCCCCTGCTCTAGAAATCCAAACAGAACTAATTCCATTTTTGTCTTTTCAGAGTGAGTGATTGTGCACCGGTCCAGTCCAAGGCTGATGGAAGACTGATTACTATTCTCTGCATGATGCTTCCCTGGATCAGCTGCCCACCAACAACCAACTACTGTGACCTGCTCCAGATGCACTACTCTACTCTATTGGAGTTCATATGGACTTTCTGGCCATTATTGTTGCTACCATTATCATCATCATCCCTGTCCCACTGTCACCATATCAGTTCACCTGAACATTACAACAACATCATATGATTATGATTTATCACAAACTTAGAATTAGTACAGTCATGGCCAGAAGTTTTGAGAATGACACAAATATTATATTTTCACATGATCTGCTGCCCTCTGGTTTTTATGTGTGTTTGTCAGATGTTTTTATCACATACAGAAATATAACTGCAATCATATTATGAGTAACAAAAGCTTTTATTGACAGTTAGAATGAGTTAATGCAGCAAGTCAATATTTGCAGTGTTGACCCTTCTTCTTCAGGACCTCTGCAATTCTCCCTGGCATGCTCTCAATCAACTTCTGGACCAAATCCTGACTGATAGCAGTCCATTCTTGCACAATCAATGCTTGCATTTTGTCAGAATTTGTAGGATTTTGTTTGTCCACCCGTCTCTTGATGATTGACCACAAGTTCTCAATGGGATTAAGATCTGGGGAGTTTCCAGGCCATGGACCCAAAATCTCTCTGTTTTGTTCCCTGAGCCATTTAGTTATCACCTTTGCTTTATGGCATGGTGCTCCATCATGCTGGAAAAGGCATTGTTGATCACCAAACTGCTCTTGGACAGGTAGGAGAAGTTGCTCTCGGAGGACATTCAGGTACCATTCTTTATTCATGGCTGTGTTTTTAGGCAAGACTGTGAGAGAGCCGATTCCCTTGGCTGAGAAGCAACCCCACACATGAATGGTTTCAGGATGCTTTACAGTTGGCATGAGACAAGACTGGTGGTAGCGCTCATCTCGTCTTCTCTGAACAAGCTGTTTTTCAGTTGTCCCAAACAATCGGAAAGGGGATTCATCAGAGAAAATGACTTTACCCCAGTCCTCAGCAGTCCACTCCCTGTACCTTTTGCAGAATATCAGTCTGTCCCTGATGTTTTTTCTGGAGAGAAGTGGCTTCTTTGCTGCCCTCCTTGAGACCAGGCCTTGCTCCAAGAGTCTCCGCCTCACAGTGCGTGCAGATGCACTCACACCTGCCTGCTGCCATTCCTGAGCAAGCTCTGCCCTGCTGGTAGCCCGATCCCACAGCTGAAACACTTTTAAGAGACTGTCCTGGCGCTTGCTGGTCTTTCGTGGGCGCCCTGGAGCCTTTTTGGCAACAATGGAACCTCTCTCCTTGAAGTTCTTGATGATGCGATAGATTGTTGACTGAGGTGCAATCTTTCTAACTGCGATACTCTTCCCTGTTAGGCCATTTTTGTGCAGTGCAATCATGACTGCACGTGTTTCTTTAGAGATAACCATGGTTAACAGAAGAGAAACAATGATGCCAAGCACCAGCCTCCTTTTAAAGTGTCCAGTGGTGTCATTCTTCATGACAGATTGATCTCCAGCCCTGTCCTCCAACACCCACACCTGTGTTAATGGAGCAATCACTGAAACGATGTAAGCTAATCCTTTTAAGGCAGGGCTGCAATGAAGTTGAAATGTGTTTTGGGGATAAAGTTCATTTTCTAGGCAAATATTGACTTTGCAATTAATTGCTGTTAAGCTGATCACTCTTTATAACATTCTGGAGTATATGCAAATTGCCATTATAAAAACTAAAGCAGTAGACTTTGTGGACATTGATGTTTGTGTCATTCTCAAAACTTTTGGCCATGACTGTAGACCAGAGGAGGATGGGTCCCCCATGTGAGTCTGGTTCCTCCCAAGGTTTCTTCCTCCAGCTCTGAGGGAGTTTTCCCTTGCCACTGTTGCCGTTGGCTTGCTCACTGGGGATTAGGGATGAATGATTTGGTGTTTGTTATTACTAACCCTGTAAAGCTGCTTTGTGACGTCAGTTGTAAAAAGCACTTTATGAATAAATTTGATTTGATTACTTACGATAAACATTACAGACCTCTCCGTTTTTTGTAGGTTGGAAAGCTTGCGAGATCAGCAGTGTATCAAATACTTATTTTCCCCCACTGTGTGTAACATGAAGAGGATGGGTGTTAGTGAATACCAACACCCTAAAAGATCTAAAACCCAAAGACCAAGTCCGCAACCTGGGCGTCATTTTGGAGATAGACCTCACTTTTACTAGTCATATCAAAACCATCACCAAAATAGTCTTTTATCATGTAAAAAATAGAGCCAGAGTCAGGAGTCTGGTATCCCAGCAAGATCTAGAGAAGCTCATTCACACTTTTATATCCAGCAGGGTGGACTACTGTAATGGTCTCTTAACTGGACTTCCTAAAAAGTCCATTAAACGGCTACAGCTCATTCAGAACGCTGCTGCTCGAGTTTTAACACATCACTCCGGTTCTAAAATCTCTACACTGGCTCCCAGTTACCTGCAGAATAGAGTTTAAAGTGCTGCTGCTGGTCTATAAATCACTGAATGGTTTTGGCCCAGAATACATCTCAGATGTGTTTTAATATAAACCCAATAGATCTCTTAGATATATGGACTCAGGTCAGCTAATTGAGCCCAGAGTCCGGACTAAGCATGGTGAAGCAGCATTTAGCTGTTATGCTGTAACTGGAATAGACTGCCTGAAAGTCTCAGATATGCTCCAAGTGTGGAGCTGTTTAAATCCCGGCTAAAGACGTATCTTGTAATTCTGCACTTAATTTTTTTTCTATTTCTGTATATTTTTTAATTTTTTGTTTAACGTACTGACAAATTAAACAAAGCTAAAGGTTCTACTATTTATTTATTTTTAATTATAAGATTGACCATTATCCTCACATGTACTCAAAAAAAAATTATTCATGATTTGAACCCCCATCTCTCTTTACTGAATAAAATAAAAGGAACAGCTTTTACATTTGAAAGCAATTTTATAATTTAACTGAAAACTTTTGTACAGCTGGCTCTGACAGAAGCAGTGTATATAAGAACGGTGTCTACTCCAGTTCCCGTCCCATCATAATACAGCCAGCTGAATGTAAAGTTAAACACGTGGTGACATCACACAGATCGCAGAGCTTCACACCGACTTCCCGACAAAGTAACCCAAACAGTGCAGAGCAACAGTTCTATTCAAACTCAGCTCATCAGATCAGAGGGGATAATACACGGACAATGTCCCCATTATCATCCAGCCAACTGTTTAACGTGGTTCTTTAAGGGGAGCAAGCCACCAGCAAGGGGACAGAGGACATGTCAACATTTACTCAAACTAGGCCAGTGGTGTGAGGAAACGTGGACTGGACAGATCAGGAACAGGAGCAGATACAGGACTCAATCAGCAGATTGCCCACAAGACAAATGGATTTGCTTTGCAATCAGCCACGGATTGTGAGGATTAGGGCATCTAGCAGGCAGACAGCAGGACTTGTGTGTTTATACATACAGAACTCAGATGGGTTAGAAGAAACTCCAGCAAAAATAAATCATATTTATTACAGCTCACTGATACAAGCAGTCAAACGTGCAGAAATCTACTCTTTGTTTATGCTGTTATATATATTTGTTTATTGTTTATGCTGTTATATATATTTGTTTATTGTTTATGCTGTTATATATATTTGTTTATTGTTTATGCTGTATGTATAATATTTATTTGTTTATTGTTTATGCTGTTATATATATTTGTTTATTATTTGTGTTTTATATAAATATATATATACTTGTTTACGCTGTATGTATTATATTTGTTTATTGTTTATGCTGATATATATATTTGTTTGTTTACGCTGTATGTATAATATATATTTGTTTATTGTTTATGCTGTATGTATATATACATTTGTTTATTGTTTGTGTTTTATATAAATATATATATACTTGTTTACGCTGTATGTATTATATTTGTTTATTGTTTATGCTGTTATATATGTTTGTTTACGCTGTATGTATATTTATTTGTTTATTGTTTATGCTGTGTGTATATATATATTTGTTTATTGTTTATGCTGTGTGTATATATATTTGTTTATTGTTTATGCTGTGTGTGTATATATATATATATATATATATATATATATATATATTTGTTTACGCTGTATATATAGCATATATTTGTTTATTGTTTATGTTGTATGTTAATTTGCAGAAATATTCCATTGTTTTCCCAGGTGAAGGGCAATTTACAGGGCATTTTGGTGACATTTTTTTGAGCATAGATGCACAAGGGATGGGAGTCCACCAGTGTTCAAGAACCATGGAGGACAAGCCTCCAGACTTTTCTCTACCCTCTCACCTAAATGGGGGAATGTACCTGTCTGTCTGTCTGAATGGCAGAGTCACTTTCTGTCAAACGACAACTGAAGACCATTGAGTTCTTATCCTGTACTCGCTGCGACTATACGTATGTCTTTGTCATTACTGTAATGTCGTTCAGTGTATGTCGAGTATGTGTATCTAAGCATCCACACAGACTTCAGTATTTAATATCTAAGCTTGAGGAATCTTCTGGATTCTGTCCTAAACTAACCAGCCCTGGATCCTTCCTGAGTAAACAGCAAAGCACTTCTGTAAGTCGCTCTGGATCAGAGCATCTGCTAAATGCCTTAAATGTAAATGTAAGACATGGCTGGTCCTCAGTCACTCACACTGTCACGGCAGGTAAGAAAATCTATAATTAATGAGAACTGAAAAGGCAGCTGTGCATGTGCGGGTTGAAATGTAGAGATGAAAAGCTCTTTTGAACAGATCTGATGATCTGAGGAGGAGAACAGTCGTGTATGGCTCTGCAGGGTGACGGATGATATGTAGGAGTACAGCCTGTGTGTGTGTGTGTGTGTGTTACCCAGTGTCCCAGTTGTGCTCCAGCAGGCTGATCAGAGTGTGTCTCTGCTGGAGTTTGATGTGGGCTGGGAGCTGATCCGCTGTAGTCAGAGAGTGGAACTCCTCACACTGTTGATCCTCAATGACATAAACTCCATCTGTAGGCTTAGGCCACAGCTCAGCCTCTGCAGCCCAGGAGCTGGAGGCCTGACAGAGGGAGGGGGACAGGACAGAGAGGTGATCAAATCATTTGAAATAGTTGTTTCTATTTCATTAATCTAGACAACTTCAGAGGCCGAGACTTCTGAGCAATCTCACAGCTTCCTGCTTTAGTCATTAACTTCCACATGTTCAGACTTACTGCCGTCATAAATACTTATAATTATTATTTAAAAGTAAAAACTGTCAGAATTAACATATTAATAAATATTTAACGCAATAAATTATTAACTTTGATTATTTTTAAATGACATTAAAACATTTTCATAGTTTGAAATTCATAGTTCCAGCTCGCTCGCTCCCCTCCTGTAACACTCGCTCTCTCCCCTCCTGTAACACTCGCTCGCTCCCCTCCTGTAACACTCGCTCGCTCCCCTCCTGTAACACTCGCTCGCTCCCCTCCTGTAACACTCGCTCACTCCCCTGCTTAATTCAAAAAAGAATATTTTATATTCATTACATGTGAAGTGACATTTCGTTGCTTTATTGCTGATACTGTTGAATAGTAATGAACTCAGAATTAATTATTCTAATAATTGTTAGAATCCAAGATTCTGTATTTCTGACTCTCATCACCTATAAGTCATACTGATCGACAGTAAAATGAAAAAGGTGTAAAATTTGAGTGTAAACAAATGATTAATTTAATTTTTTATTTATTAATTTCATTATTATTTTGCCAGTGAGTTTACACACAACAGAATTTAGCATATCTATGCAGTGAAACACACACACACACACTCGTGAACACTGAAGAGCATTTTGTCCACTCTTAGAGCTATTACAATAAAAATCACCACTTTTATAAACGTATTCAGGGTCTAATTATTAGTTTGGAAGTCAAACAAAGTTAATAAAATATATGTAAAAGGAGATAAAGCACAGAACGAGCTCTAAGACCACAGCCGGGCTTTGTTAGTGTAGTTACTGAGAGTTAAAGCTGAGAGCTTCAGTCTTAGTCACACTAACACAAACACTGAGCAGTGATCGTTAGACTGGTGTTAATAGTTAAATCCAGCACTGCAGGCACGGATGTGGGATGAAGCAGGATAGGGGATCAGTAGTCGTGGGATTAAGGTGCCAAAGCAGCCTTAAATCCAGCTACTGCACCACATGAGCTCCTCAGTGATCATGAGCTGAGTAGCTGTGAGAACATAACAGCTCTCGCAGTAAGAGCAGCCTTATAAACACGACGGAAATGTGGGTCAAACCCGGTCCAGCATCTCTCACACCAGCATTTATAATCTTCTGTCCTCATCCCTTTGCTAACACAGAAGCACTCAGAGACAGAATGAGCTGCACACAGTGGGCAGTGATGGCCAGATTACGTGTGAGGACATTGTCTGATACAGTTAATGTTGTATTTAAGCCCTATAAGGTTCACCAGTGCTGTCTGTTTAACTGGCAACTGTTCAGACTGTGATTGTCTGCTGGCCTTTGCTAGCTCACTTCAGGCGAAATGACTCACGGCAAAGCATTTTACAGTCCAACTCAGAGCAAATCCATCATGGAGGCCAGAGGATGCTCTCACTGTAAATGTCATTCTATTTTAAATATACATTAAATGCGTGGAGTACGGCCTCTCCTCTCCTCTCCCCCGTTTGCCTCACTGTTTTAAACTTCCTCACCCAGCCGTGATGTAAACTAAGGCTCGGAAGTTTGGGGTCACTTATTAAATTCTGAATTTTCCTCGACATACTTTTATTTGATGATGATGAAGAAATCCACGAATTCTGGTGATGCTCAAGCTTCTTCTACGTTCACATTGCAGCCACGTTGCTCAGATAAGATGTAACTATGTTGATGGTTCACATTTACGAATGTAAGTGATCCATACCCAATCATACCCTACTCTAACATACCATACCCAGTCATACCCTACTCTAACATACATACCCAGTCATACCCTACTCTAACATACCATACCCAGTCATAC
>BRDA01012617.1:19214-30114 GCA_036984385.1 Crenuchus spilurus | reverse complement strand
CTGTGTGGTCATGACTGGGTTTATCAACAGGACAGTCCTGCAGTTCACTGTAACATCACTCTTTTGGACCATCCTGCGTGTTCCCCTGATCTAAATCTGACTGAGAACATTTGGGGATGGATGGCAAGGGAAGTTTACAAAAAGACAGTGATGCCCTCTGTGAAGCCATCTTCAACACTTGGAGCAACGTTCCCACCAACCTCCTGAAAACACTTCATCAAGCTGCCTAAACGACTGTCTGAAGTGCTCAACAAGACCGGTGGAGCTACTCATCACTGAGTCCTTTTTTTGACACTTTGGTTTCTGTTTTTAGGGGTTTTTTGGGTTTTTTTTTGAGCTACAGTCTTAAACGTTTGATCAGCTGATGAACAGCCTGTTTCACTTAAATTGTTGTTTTAAATAAATTCTCTGCTCAAAACTTTGTCTCTTGCACCCATGTCTCCTTTTAGCTTTGTGACGCTCTACTTAGAACCTTCTTAAGATCCAACAGTGCAGAATACAAATTCTTGCCGTTTTTAACTGGTCTTAACATTTTGAACAGGAGTGTGCATTAGTGCATATCTTATTCAAAAAGTTTTAGAAATATTAGAAATGTCCTGTAATCAACAGAGCTGTAGATGACAGTGTATCAGCTCACAACTTTACAATCATGTACTGCTCTGTTTAGAGCTCTGGACACATTAAAATGGTATTTTTATTTCATTTTTATTATTAGAAGTAGTAGTAGGAGTAGTGTTGTTGTTATTATGATTATTTTTTATTGTTGTTCTTGTGTTTACTGTTGAATGTGGTCAAATCACATGTTTTAATGAAGTGAAAATGAGTTAAATGTCCACAGAAAAGCAAATGAAAATATTTTCAGGGCTCAGATTCTTTATCTACAGGAAGAATAATTAAATACGCCATTAAACTTCTGCACAGACAACATTTTCACTTAGAAATTAAGAAATTAATAAAAAATAAACAGTTTAATATGGCTCTAGAAGGAAGTAATTCAGTATATAATACCTTCTCAATGTGAACGGGCTCTTCAGGTGGTGCTGGTAAGATGAGCTTGGTATGGAAGTCTCTCACCCACTCAGTGATACCCAGCAAAATGCCCATCTGATGGAGCTTGTTGAGGTGCCGGGTATCGGACCTGGCCGCATCCAGGAGGACTGCTTTAGACTTGGCTTGGCCAAGCACTTTGGAGAGAGGCTGGAGAAACACCTACATGATGAAGAAACAAAAATGTTAAAAAGGTTCAACTGAAAGCTTAAAGAAATTTCCAGCAGATGTAGTAGATCAGCCAAAAGTCATACTGAACACAGACTGCAGGACAGCAGAGCTCTGTAATGACGTCACTATTTAATAGTCATTAAAGACTAATAGTGAATGAAAAGTGTCATTACATGTAAATGTGTAAAGACAGAAAGTACAGTATGTATCATTAGATTAGCAGCTGAGTCACTAACATCTACAATCAAATGAGCAAAAACACTATTAAGACTAAATATTAGCATTTCTACACACATGTATTACATCAGTAACGTCAGACGCTCCTAAAACCACTGACACACTCTGCTGGGGGTCAGAAATGAAGATTGGAGGATGCTGATTGGCTAAATGTATGTTGTATGTTGTGTCAGCAGGTCAGTGATTGGCTGCTGCTTCTCTGACTGGCTGATATTTCTGTCGCCTCAGAAGAGAGAGAGAATGAACCAGGAAGCTCATTTCTCCCCAAAATATTTGATATATTACATGTTATTGTGCATGTTTAGCACAGACAGACTTAAAATATGTAAATGTTGATTATTTTAAACTTATTTAAATTTATGAAAGTAAAAAACTATTTGCACCATGGAGGGTGGACACACTAGCGCCCTGTACTGGCCAATCACCAATACAAGTTTAATCGCAATGTTAGTCTTGCAACTTCAGTTTTAAACTACAAAAGCTAAAGTTGGACTACAAACACGTCTCCTGAGATGACAGACTATGTCTGTGGTGAGAGAGAATTGTGTAAATATGATTGTTGTTGGGTATTGAGGTACATGAGAGAAGAACCAGAGCAGAGAAAGGGAGCTAAGCCTGAGACTCTAATCTGAAGCATAGCTAAGGTTGCCAGATAATGAGAGTACAAAATCAGCTCTCCAGGCAGCAGACTAATGGTCTGACATGAGTGTGATCTCCTGACCCTGCCAAGAACACAACCGGCTAGCTGACACTTTGTCATGCTGAGAACCTAGCTATTGTTCTCTGAACACTCTCACGCCCACCTGCTGTGTGCTGCACTCGTCTACAAAATAATATCACTAATTAGACATTGTGGACAGCATTTGTCCCCCAGAGGGTGTGTAAGTTTCTACCAATACAGTGACGATACCTGCCATCAGCGTGAGGGCAACATAGCTTTGCTAAAGTTAAAAAAAATGACACTGTGCATGAAAAGGCTTTTTATCACACTCAGTGATGTCTGAAGCTCACCTGCTGCAGGAGCTCTTTGCAGATTCTTGTAGGCATCCGAGTTACACACTCAAGCACAAACTTAGCCACGGTTCTGAAGGAACAAGCATCATCGCAGGATAAATCTGAGGGAAAGAAACCAAATCCGGACAAGACAGTAATCCTTAAATAAGAGCACACACATATACAGTAGTACTGTGCATGAAACAGATTTTTCAGTATATAAAACTTACATTTAGTGCCATCTAATTTAGTTATACCTGAGATGCAAGACAACGTAGCTACAACTAGGGGTTGAGTCTTTTAAAGAGCACATCTATCCCTGATTGCTATGTAGAGCATATTAGAAAAGCATGTTATAAACAAATAATAATAATTACTATTATTATTATTATTATTATTATTATTATTACTATTATTATTATTATTATTATTATTACCAGGCTGCCATTGTAAAAAGGAATTTGTTCACTAAACTACACTTGTTATGATGAAGCCAGAATACAGCTTTGTGTTTGTGCTCCGTGCTGCAGTGTTAGGGAGCGTCTCACTATTAGCAGAAGAAATGTGAAGTGTTTCAGTGTCTGTAGCCAATGACACTCACATTAAACACACAACACATCCATGTGACTTACATCATTCATTTTAGACATTTTCATCATTTTATTAAATATTAGTAATAATGTAACATCTTCATACATATTCATATATTATTGTCTTTGTTTTATTTACAAATATAATCAATTAAACTCGTTACTAAACCTAATGATGTCAAACCAACACACATTCATTCCTGACTAACTACAAGACTTATTTTGGGAAATAGTTTAGTTACTGATTTTAGAAACATTTAGAGAAGTGTCGAACTGTGCTCAGTATTTTGCCAAATGTAAAATTTTTTTTTTTTGCCAAATGTTTTCCTTTTGGCACATCTCTGCATAAAAATAAGAAAATAAAATGTGATAACTGAATAGATGCAGTTTCAAACGTGGGAAGATTATTTTTGGCCACAATGTAAAACAGCCAAATATCATCACATTTAAACTGAAATACTATATACATATACAGTATATTATCTACATATATGGAGGGTATGTTTCTCCTGTGCCTGTGTATAAACATTTGTTTTACATTTTTGCCTTTCTGAGTTTATATGAGAGGCCATATGAATTTCTGACATATGGATAGTTGTAATACTTTAACATGGAGCCATGTGGTCAATTAACACTAGTTACTTGTGACAGAAAAAGAGGAAGTAACTAAGGCCTTGTGTGGCACCTACCTTCCTGTGCCACTGCTGTAGCCAGCGAACTCTCCATGTGATTGGCCAGAAGTGCTGTGGGGGTGTTTGAAATCCCATCATTCACCACAATGGAGACCAGGTGACCAGCTGTGCCAACAGGGTCGAGAAGCTGAGCTGCTTCTGAGAACAGTTTGTCACTGGTGGCTCTGGTTATCCTCAACAGCACTCCTGGAGACACCTCTAAAGCCAGCAGTTCTGAGTTACCTGCAATAAACAAAGATTGTTTAGCGTCATATCTTAAGACATGTTTAACCCTCTGGAGTCTGAATCAGTGTGCTTTTCTCTTTCACAGAACATCCTTGTACGCCATACATGAAGTTCAAGTCAGATAGGACACCAAACTGCAGTCAGGTGTAAACCCCGATGAGGACAATGAGCATGCAGAGGAGCTTCCCTGATACTGTTTCTGACAGTTTGTGCAGAAATTCTTTGGTTATGCAAACCGATTGTTGAGGCAACTGTCCAGGTGGTACTGCCAAATTCTCTGAAACGTCTTTGGAGACATGATATAGTAGAGAAATTAATATTCAATTCATGGGCAACAGCTCTGGTGGACATTCCGGCGGTAAACATGCCAATCACACGCTCAACTTGCAACATCTGTGGCATTGTGCTTTGTGATGAAACTGCACATTCTAGAGTAGCTACGAAGATAACTGTCTTGCCTACAGTCAAGCATGGTGGTGGCAGCATCATAGTCTGTGGCTGCATGAGTGCGGTTCATTGAGAGAAACGAATTTCAACATGTACTGTGACATTCTGAAGCCGAGTATGATCCCGTCCCTTCAGAAACTGGGCCACATGGCAGTTTTCCCAACATGATAATGACCCCAAATACACCTCCATGATGACAACTGCCTTGCAGAGGAAGCTGAAGGTAAAGGTGATGGACTGGCCAAGTATGTCTATCGACCTAAATTCAACTGAGCACCTGCGGGGCATCCTCAAGCAGAAGGTGAAGCAGTGAAGGGGTCAAACATCCACCAGCTCTGTGATGTCGTCATGGAGGAGTGGAACAAGTAAAATTAGTAAATCTAAACTGTTATACAAGCTAAACACTGACTACTCTCAGGTATATCCAAGATTCTTTTCTATAGTGTTGTCCCATGAAAATATATAATAAAAAGTACTCACTTCTATTAGACGCTGTATCAGGCACTGAAAAGTCTATAGAGCACTACCACCACTGTACATGTATCAGACTGAAACTCAGATTCACTGACACATTGCACTGACAATGTGCAATCAGTGAGTACAGCTGTTTTTTCAATGAGGGTCCTCCCAAAAACTGATGTGTTAAGGGGCATTTAGACCAAAAGAATACATCAATATGTTAAATCTAAACACAAAATAAATATATAAACACATGACTGTTTATATATTAGACTGTCGTGGCCGTGTAGGTCAGGTGTCATACCGCAGTATTTCTCTATGAAGTCTTTGAGCGGTCCATGGTTGGGCTGGAAGACCAGCTCCCACTGACTCCACTCTCGAAGGTCCTGCAGTAGTGGAGCAGTCAGCAGGCTGGCCACGGCCTGTTCACGGCTCACCTCTCCCAGCAAGCCCACCGTCTCCCCCAAGCCATCCCTAAGGTGCCAAAGACGACACACACACAGATTAAACATGATGAGCATAAGAACATAAATAACCAATCAGTGGCTTCAGCTCTGGACCGTTTATTATTATATGATCTCTTATATCTAATATTAATAAATACTTTTATTTGTGCTGAATTCACCAAGACATCTTTGGAGCGACATGTAGCTCTAAGCTAAGGACAGGATGAAGGTATAGACACAGTCCAGTTTGAGTGGGTTGATGTACATTTTAAGTAGGGATGCACCAAATATTCTGCATTTGACCAAATAATTGAAAAGTCATTTAGAACAGCGACACTTTTAATGTTGACTTTCTGGACATTAGTTTAACACTCAAAATTGTGCTTTTCCTCACCAACAAAACACAGATTCACCAGCACAGTTACAGTTTGGTGCTGAAATGGAAGAAGACAACAAACTACAAGCACAACCTTTACTAAACTACACTTGTTATGATGAAGCCAGAATACAGCCGCTTAGCTTTGTGTTTGTGCTCCGTGCTGCAGTGTTAGGGATCGTCTCACAATTAGCAGAAGAAATGTGAAGTGTTTCAGTGTCTGTAGCCAATGACACTCACATTAAACACACAACACATCCATGTGACTTACATCATTAATTTTAGACATTTTCATCATTTTATTAAATATTAGTAATAATGTAACATCTTCATACATATTCATATATTATTGTCTTTGTTTTATATACACATATAATCAATTAAACTCGTTATTAAACCTAATGATGTCATACTAACTGACATTCATTCCTGACTAACTACAAGACTTATTTTGGGAAATAGTTTAGTTACTAATTTTATAATCATTTATAGAAATTAAAAACTGTGATCAGAATTCGGTCAAAAGTTTCATTTTGTTCGGTTTCAGTTAGTAATTTTAATTTTGGTGCATCCCACATGCGACTCGGCTATTTAGGTGACTATTCAGTTCTATTGTTTGAAAGTAAACAAACTCCACTGTGAAATTAAGTAACCGGTCTTGACGTATCAACTACATCTGGAGTCACAGCAAATCTGTGTGCATGAGTGAGTCCTCTGGCATGTACAGACCTGTTCTAGCTGGGAAAACCCAAATATTGGCAGCTGTGTGCTGTGTACAGACATGTCCACAGCAGAACAGTGTGTAATATGTGTGTGTGAGTCAGAGATGTTCACCAGCAGAGTATTTTGTATCCAAGTCCAAGAACAGCTGTGAGGATTTGATTGCATTCAGCCACAAGAGTGTTAGTGATGTCAGGATGTTGGATGATCACCACCACCTCATCCCAAAAATACTGGATGAAGCAGAGAACACAGTTGCACTGCTCTACAGCTCAATGTTGGGGAGCTTTATACCCCTCTAGCCCACACTTGGCATTAGACATGGTGCCAACAGGTTCATGTTAAGTCCTGTTCTACTGGCAGCACTTCTCTACAGGGACTAGACAAGCTGTGTGTACATCTGTAAATATGTGTACAACTTAAAGTAGCTGTATGTGTTAAATAGAAGGTGTGTCCACAAACATTTGGACAGATTAGCATCATCAGAAACCCAGAATCTCGCTTCATTTGCAGTTAATTGTTATTCAAACAGTATCAACATGTAAAATATGTCACTTTACATGTAATGTGTATATAATGTAATACATAACTTCTACAATATTCTCGTTTTTGGAGATGCACTAGTACTTCCTGCTCGTGCCGAGTTTTAATTCTCAAACCAAAGTCGAGACACGTGTCTGTCAGAGGCGAGTCTGAGTCAGGTCACATTTCAGTCAGTGATGTGAGGACGCGAGTCTCACCCTGGGTCTTTAGGGAGCAGAGGACACTCATAGCGGACATTGCTGCTGCTGACACCACCACTCAGCTCCCTCTGACGCTTGGCAAAGTCTTGCAGAGTGCGAAGCTGCCCGTAGCCCAGCTCTCTGCTGTCTCTGATCCTGTACTGACTCCTCAGCGCGGCCTCGATGAACGGCAGCTGCTCAAACACAGGACAAGACCACTGACGCAAGACAAACCAGGCTTAGTTTGAGTAATATAATATTAAATATAAACATTTTTAACAATATTTGTGACCGTTTTCGTTCTGGGGGCTCTTTCAAAAGGCAGGACTTGAGCCAGGTAAGTTAGGCTGTGTTCAGACAGATTAAATCTGGTTTATCTAGATGACCACATGAAATCCACATTAATCCGATTATCAGTCCGGATGCTCTAGCCGCTCAAATCAGATTTCAAAGTGTCTTTCACATCACCGACACGACAAAGAACGACACATCAAACCCAGAGTGACAGATCCAAGAACATCCAAGGTTGCCAGGTCTCAAAAAACTCTCCAGCCCACAGTCGGACAGAAAGCTGCTCTAAACAAACTTAAAACACACCCAACATCTAAAGATTCTAATCACTGAGGAAGTTATAGTTGTGTTTATGACTCTTAAATCTTATTTTAGTCTGACTCTAATCTATGTTTTCAGATCCTCCACTGGGCTCTTCTAATATTACAACGTCTAGCTAAGAGCTAAGCCAACACTACTGCTGTTCTACTGTGTGAATGAATGAACGTTAACCTTATATAGCACCTTTCTCAAACCTAAGAACTCTCTAAAATTAACACACTCCATTTACACACTTACAACTCAACCACACACACTGCAATTTTGCAGGAAAACTGCAAATCTGGCAACTCTGAAGCTACATCCCCAAGGAGTCTGAAGTTACTGATGTCCGCACTGTTACTAAACCCAAACAGACAGACGTGTGACGTGTGGACAGACAAATCAGATCTGATCTCTGACTAATAACAGTGTGAACAGTCATCTCAGCTGATCTGATCTGAGACACTCATTTGATTTGCCTGCAGTCTGAACGTAGCCTTAAGCCCAAAGTCAATCTCATCCAAAGGAGAAAAGCTCAGACAATCCCTAATGGACAATCCTCAACATTGGGCTTAAGTTACTAGGCAAACATTCATTTGAAAATGTCTAAATATGTCCCTAAAATGTTTACTGGCAGTGCACGCCACCATCATTCAGAACAAACACTCGTTAATGTTAAAGTAGCACAAAGGATGGACTAAATGTAGCCTCAGAGATGAGATTTTTGGAACACGTTACTGAAGACAGATCTCAGTGACACTCACTCGTGCAGGATCTGCCTCCCCGCACTGTTTAATAAACTCATACACGTCCTGCTGGCTGGGTCTGAAGCCACATGTCCGGACGTCTTGGTTGCTGATTGCCACAGTGCCCCCTGCAGCATCCTGAAGTACCTGCACACATAAATAAATCATTATAATAACAGTAACAGCAGCGCCGGTGAAGAGTGTCGGGCAGTGGTTACGGCACCCAAAGCAAACACAGCTGGTCTGATTCTGGACAAAGTGCACCTGATTTGGTCCTTTTAAACATCTTTGGCTACTTTAAAACACGGAGTCTAGTCAGTGACCTTATTTTACAGATGGACGCAGTTTGAGCAGATACAGATTCATTTCAGTGATATTCTGACACAAGTGACAGGATTTTTAAGTTCTGGAGCTCGTTAGTAATATTATCCTCACAGCTCCAAACTAAGTCAAATCTATTTTAAATATAAAATTAAAATAAACAGTTAAAAATCACATTTCACACTAAATGAAGACTTTCTGCATTAATACGCAGCACATCTGAGGTCATAAAACACAAAGCCATGAAAAGTGTTTCAGTATGACATATTTCATATTCATGACATGTACAGTGACGTATTACAAGCTCCTGTGTTTTAATGTTGGTAACGTTTAATCTAAAATATTCTAATCTCAGATTTTTATGAGCTATAAGCAGAGGTGGGTAGTAACGAGTTACATTTACTTGGGTAAGTTTTTGAAAAAAATATACTTCTGGGAGTAGTTTTATATCACTATACTTTTTAGTTTTACTCGAGTAGATTTGTAAAGAAGAAACTGTACTCTTACTCCGCTACATTAGGCTACAATGAGCTCGTTACTTTTCTTTTTACCTCTTATGTATTCTACACGTCATTATTTTTATCCCCCTCACGTTTTATTTTAACAGAGTGACTGACTTCCAAAGGCTCTACCATGTGACTATGTTTCACCAATCAAATGTAGTCGTGCAGTCTCGTCACGTGACCATACTCAATCTCAGCAGCGGGACAGATTAGCTTTACAATTTACAGTCGGAGCAAACGGAAGAAAAATGTCAGAATCAGCGGTCGGCAGTGCAGACGAGGAGGAACACCATTGGCCTCATATTGAAAGCATGTTTACTTACAAAAAGCAGCAGCTACATTATGCAGGTATGGATCTACACCACACCTTTCCTCACACCAAGAAGCTGTCACTCAAAGTCAACACAGGTCTTCCTGCATCTGCATCTGGACTCCTGTTCTCTGCTAAACGATCACAGCTTCACTGCAAGAACCAACTACTGTGGAAGCTTAATAGTGACATCACTGAGTGATTCTTTGGTGAAATAGTTTGTTTCTGCTTGTTTTGTCTCACACACACACACACACACACACACACACACACACACACACAGAGAGAGAATGAGAGTTTTATGGGCTGCCTTGTTTTACTTCTGCCTGCAGAGCCTAATGGAAAAGTACAAAGGTTTGGAAATTTGTGTTACTTTTGCTTATTCATTTATTAATTATTTTTTTATTAAAGTACTTGGATTTACTTAAATTATTTTAATTTAAGCTATTTTGTAATTAATTTATTAATTTAAATTTATTTTATTGATTGGATGAACTCTGATTTCCCTAAAGATGTATTTTTGTCTGTCTGATTGAATGCTTGTGTTAACAAATAAATCAGAAGTTACTCAACAGTTACTCGGTACTTCAGTAGTTTTTTCACCAAGTACTTTTTTACTCTTACTCAAGTAATTATTTGGATGACTACTTTTTACTTTTACTTGAGTCATATTATTATGAAGTAACAGTACTTTTACTTGAGTACAATTTTTGGCTACTCTACCCACCTCTGGCTATAAGCGACGGCTGGGTATCATCACTGATTTACTGAATCGATTTGATTCCGATTCACAAAGTCCCAATTTGATTGGATGTTGACTCATTTCAGGCGTTGAGTTACAGTAACAGGTTTGTTTGGATATTAAAAGAGATTTTCAGAGAACCGATACAGGAACACTCAAATCTAGCACTATTACTAATGTCAGTGTTTACTCACCTTACAGTGTGTGTGTGAGAAAGTTACACTGAGAAGTACACAAACCAAAAGCTTTGAGGTGCTGTGTGTGTGTGTGTGTGTGCGTGCGTGTTGATAGACAGACAGACCAGTCTTTCTCGCTCTCATTCACTCTGTCTCGCTCTCTCTCTCTGTGTCACACTCACTCTCTCTGTCTCTCATTGTCACTCACACACACACACTCACATTCTCTCACACACACACTCTCACACACACACACTCACATTCTCTCACACACACACACTCACATTCTCTCACACACACACACACACACACTCACATTCTCTCACACACACACTCACATTCTCTCACACACACACTCACATTCTCTCACACACACACTCACATTC
>BRDA01012617.1:4372-17216 GCA_036984385.1 Crenuchus spilurus | reverse complement strand
ACTTTTTTGGGATGTGTTGACGCTATGAAATTGTGAAACAACATATTTTTCCTTAAAATGATACATTCTCTCAGTTTAAACTTTTGATCTGTGATTTGTGTTCTATTCTGAATAAAATATTAGATGTTTGCACCTCCACATCATTATATTCAGTTTTTATTCACAATTTGTTTAGTGTCCCAACTTTTTTGGAATTCGGTTTGTAGTTCTGGCAGAGCTTGGACTGATGTTTTGGGTCATTATCTTGCTGTAGGATGAATCCCTGACACACTAGGTGCACCAGACACGTTCTAAAACTTTTGACTGGTAGTGTATATATACACATCATTGTCTGTGTACAGTCTTGTTTTGTGGAAAGTATCATCACACTTTACATCATCTCATGACATCAGAACTCTGGGAAGTGACAGATAAGTAAACTAATTAGATTTAAAGATAAAATATTACAGCAGTGCAGACAGTGAAAGTGAAGAATGGTGGTACCTTCACTAGGGGGCGCTACGCTGCTCACATCCTCAGTCTGCTTCTTTTCCTGCGTTTGTTTTCGAGGTTTGTCCTTCGGGACCAGGTCATTAGGTACAGCAAGAGAGCCACCACAGATAGCCAGCTGTAACAGCGTCCGGGCCAGCCGATCTCCTGTTACGTACGTGAGGAACTCCTGAACCCGCTGCAGATAAAAACACACAAACATAATTAACTGTACATGTGTAGTATATGTTGAAAATGATGAAAGACTGTAAGATAGATAGACAGATAGACAGATAGATAGATAGACAGATAGACAGATAGACAGATAGATAGATAGATAGATAGATAGATAGATAGATAGATAGAACTTTATTGATCCCTTTAGGATGTCCCTTCAGGGAAATTAAGAGACAGGAGCTCTGGGACACTTTGGGGTGAAGCTCTGTGCAGCACCAACAGAGTCAAAGTCTCTAGAAGACAGCAGAAGAACTTAAGCGCTGAGAAAAACGAGTGTGGAAGAATGCTGGACTAGGAGGAGGTGGATATTCAGACGTGATCCTGGTCTATTCATTTATTATTGAATGAATTAATACGAGTGGCCGTCACTGAGTGAATCACAAGACAGATTAATATAATATTTAATAAATAATAAGTTATAAGTTTTAATCGCAATATCATGTCACTGTTACACCTGTTACACTATTTCCAACACCAACAAAACACAGATTCACCAGCACAGTTACAGTTTGGTGCTGAAATGGAAGAAGACAACAAACTACAAGCACAACCTTTACTAAACTACACTTGTTATGATGAAGCCAGAATACAGCCGCTTAGCTTTGTGTTTGTGCTCCCTGCTGCAGTGTTAGGGAGCGTCTCACAATTAGCAGAAGAAATGTGAAGTGTTTCAGTGTCTGTAGCCAATGACACTCACATTAAACACACAAAACATCCATGTGACTTACATCATTCATTTTAGACATTTTCATCATTTTATTAAATATTAGTAATAATGTAACATCTTCATACATATTCATATATTATTGTCTTTGTTTTATATACAAATATAATAAATGAAACTCGTTATTAAACCTAATGATGTCAAACCAACACACATTCAGTCCTGACTAACTACAAGACTTATTTTGGGAAATAGTTTAGTTACTAATTTTATAACCTTTTATATACATGAAGAACCGTGTTTGGCCAAATGTTTCATTTTGGTGCATCCCTATTAAATACAAATAAAGTAATACGTTATGAATGTGTTAGCTTAGCCATGTCCTGTGCTCTTCTTAAAGAAGGCCAGCATCTGTTTAAGCTAAATTATATTTAAATCATCCCTTTTATTTTATAAATGTCGTAAAAACAATTTTATTTCAAACGTATTCAAGCGAAACAGAAAAAGCACAGAAACAGGATGCTCATGTCTCTGTTTTATATTATATGAATAACCCAGACACTTGATAAGCCACTACAGTGAAAGTGGGGAGAAATGTCAGCTACAACAACTTCAAAGAGGAAAAGGCTGAGGGCATAAGCAGCACTGTTTAATGACCTTTCTATGAATTCTGGCCTGGATTAATAGATTACAAGCGCAACATCACATTAACAAGGCAAGGAGGTTCTGATCCCTCTTCGTTACTCACTTGCCACCCACTTACATCCTCACCAGAAGCTTAAAGGAATTACTGCCGAGGCTTTCAGGGCTAGATAAAGCATGAAATAAAAAGCAGGCTCGTTACCACTCTTTCTCTTTCACGATAACGTTCCCAAATCCCCGACAAGCAGACACCACCCATCTTGCGGGCGACTGTAACTTTGGCCTGGTGAGAAGTCTTCAGGCTTGAGAGAAAATGAGGCCGGAATGGGATAATAGGGAAAAGATTAAGCCTACATAACGTGGCCAATGAAAACTATAAAGTTTTGTACTAAAGTAAAAGTAGAAACGTGAGGTTTAATCTGCCAGGCAGACTATATTAGTCCAACATGGCCACTGATTAAAGTCACATAGAACGGCACTGTGCACATAAAACATGTAAATGAATGAACTGGACAAAGTAAAGAGAACCTAACAGTCAAGAGCATTAAATATTTTGTGTATATTCCTCATTTGCACTGCTTTGATTTAAGCCTGGTTCACACTGCAGGATTTTTCTGTCCTTGATCGTTGTTAGTCATAAAGTTACCCACACTACATGATCTGCCCTGAATTGAAACACTGCACACTTTAAGAGTAACACATCAGACTCCTGGTTTACATTCAGTCAACAAAATGTTGTATTTATGACCTCTAGTGGATTTCTTTAGCTTAATATTCCTCTACCAATCGGTAGAGATGGCACAATCACATTGTGTTAAGTTCAACAACTTCTACAATAAGATATAGTGACTCAAATGTGCTCTACCAAACGGTTGAGCAGAATATTTAAGTCCACTTCATGTACACTCTTGAAAAAGTGGTTCTTTATGAAAGAAAAGAAAAGATTGATGAAAATGGTTCTATACAGCCCCCAAAAGGGTTCTAGTGGTAGCTACAATGTCAAGCTTGTAATAATAGAGGAACCCTTTTTTGGTGCTATGCAGAACCATTTTCAAAAGGCTTCCTCATCACATTCCTCATCGATCTGAAGAACCTCTTCACAATGCAAAGGACCCTTTAGGTTCCTCAAGTGTTCATGGTGCTATATATGTATATAACCATTAATTTACTCAAGAACCCTTGAAGAACCTTCTCTTTTAAGAGTGTAGAAAACAGGTCTTAAGAGAAATGAATAGCTTGTACCAAAGAGAAGTTGTTCACCTTGGTCATCTTGTCATTAAAAATGCCCACGGAATTGGTGAAGACCTCCATGATGGCCTCAGCCGCGGTCAGATTGGCATACTTCTTTCTGAGCTCCAGGCTGCCAGCGGAGGAGTAGAGCGGTGCTCCCTGAGCTGGCTCCAGAAGGTTCTTTTTGATTTTAAATAGTCTGGCCTGCACCTCTTCTTCAATCTCCTTCTGAATGACATCTCTGGCTCTGTCCATGTAACTGTTCTCACAGCTGTATGCTTTAGCCAGTGTCTGACAGAGAAAAGAGGAGATACGTCAACAACAAACATCCACATTTCTTCTGCATGTGTCTGAAATTGAACAGCTTACCGATATGGGCAGCCCAACGCTCTGGATCCTGATGCCCAGTTCATATGGTGATTCACAGCCGTACTGGTCTGCAAGGTACTGCATGAACTCAGCGAGGTCCACCTTAGGTCTGTTTCGTTTTCTCCTGAAGTTACGAAGACTCTGGATAAAGTTACATTAGAAGCAGAACATATTAATGCAAAAAACCCTCCAAAACGGTCACTTTACAAGAGAAGCCAAAACCACTTCTAACTTTAATCCTTTAAAATCCACAGCAAGTCAGAAGTCATAGATTTTTTCTATTAAGGGACAATAATATATACAATCAGTTTTTTAAGACCCCCGTTTTTATATACACCTCTACCAAATGGTTGAGATGGCATTTTAAGGTAAAATCACAAACTACAAACTTTGTTACCTTTTATGATGTTTTAAAGCAGGGGATCTCAACTGGTCTTAGCCCGGGACCCACATTTCCTCATGGTCATTAAGTCACGACCCACTTTTATAAAACACAACCCAAAACAAATTTATTTTTGAAAAATAGCCTTGAGATTTCAGGGGGACACGACTGGCGGGGCGCTGGAACATAAATTAATATTTTGAAGTACATCACTATTATTAAACTAACTAATAACTATTATTATTATTACAATACATTACTTACAAATTATGATTCATATTTTACTTGTTACTATTAATAATACACTAATAATAACTATTAAGTGTTAATAATACAATTATAAAATATATTAATATATTATTACAAATTATTATTAAATATTTATTTAATATAACTTGCATTCATTTAAATATACCTGTTAAAAGCATGTAGCATAAAATTATCACCCAATCCTTTTCAGTCAACTTCACTCCAAAGCATTACCACCAATTTTACACTTATGTTTGGACTGTATGGTCAACAGAGCTCATTTACATAAAATTATACCTCATTTCTGAATAAAAACAAGCAGAAATTCTTAATTTTCACAATAGTTCAACTTAGAGGCATGTAAATGGCTTATCACAGACTGGTAGCTGCACGCTGTTTGATGGAGTGACAGCGGGGACAGCCAATCACATGTTAGCAAGAAACGGGAGAGCCAATCGATGAGCTTGTGCGTGGTCTAAAGTTAAACAGGCTTCAGATTGAGCGGCTTGGATTTCTGCTGGGTCCTAATGCTCGACTCGTCTCCTTTTAATACAGCATAACTTTGTTTTTGGAAGGTTCAAAACTACAGGGCACCAAAACTGCCTTTTTAAAAAGTGAAAGCGACATGTCCCGTCCCACCCCCAAATTACATCCGTGCCTTCAGCTCATGAAGTCCTCTTTTTAAAAAGCTCTACCGGCTTGGCTTTACATGCATGTTTCGTTTGTAAATATCGCATTAGTTTGGATGTTTTCATGCCCAGCACTTCATTACAAATAACACACTGAGGTTTCTGTCCGTGTTTGTCTTCAATGAATGAAAATCCACACTTCAAATGCTCTGGGTTATATTTGCGTTTTGTCATCTTGCCTCTGAACATCACAAATTTAAAGAGAAGGGTAACAGGCAAACAAATGGTGGTTACCACGGCAACGAGTATGCTGCGTGCGTCTGCCGCCTGCCTCTCGGTGTCTTTTTGTTCAAGATAAATGACGAGTATATCATCAGATAAGCTTTAACTATTTTTAATTTTTTATTGTTTTAACAGTTATTTATTTATTACAAACTGTCCACGACCCACCCAAAAAAACGTGTCCGTGACCCACCAGTTGAGAATCGCCGTTTTAAACAATATGACTCAGTTTACTTCTTGTGGTGCTACAAAGCCTTGCTGGTTTACAATCATACAACAAAGTGTTACATTTGTAGTGACCTCTAGTGGAGGTTTTAGCCAAAAATACCTCTACCAAATGGTAGAGATGGCACTATGACATTTGAAGTTTAACCCATACAAATAATACATCTCAAAGTTTTCACAAAAAGGTTAAATTGTGAACATAATAATAATAAAAAAACGTTACATCATCGTTGCTGTTCAGGTGAGTTACTTTTGGAAGCAGTTGTGGTAAAGTAAGTTGTAAGTGGCGATTCTTAGTTAATGATGTCATCACATTTAATATATAATGTAACAGATTTGATTTATCTGGAAAATCTAAATGATGTGCATTTTTATATATCTGTGTTACTTACATAAGTCTTACATAAGTCACACTTATAGACACAGAAGCTTTTAGAACAACTACAATGACCTGAGTGAGAAGCTTTGCTTTGTTTCTAGTGCAACCTCATTCCAGGGTGTTACGACTAAATACAGGTTATTAATAGACACCACGAGGCAAACTGACTCACCCTAATAATGTCCACAGTTTCGATCTGCTGTATATCATCATCTTTGGTGTTGCTGTCTATTTTGAAGAGCCGGTGAACAAGCGGGAACTTGCAGAGAGGGCCTAAGTGGAGCTCCTCAAAGCGCTTCTTGTTCTTGAGGCTGGCGATAGCCTGACCCAACTCATACAGAGTGCACAGCGAAGAGGACGCCTCGACTGACTGATAATACAGAGAAATGATATAAACAACACAGTTAACACACGTCAAACACACTCAGGCAATGTTAGAACCAAGTGACAGATACAGATACAAAACGAAACTTAGCACCATGGGTGATCGTCCCTTTTGTTCTGCAGCTCCTCGCCTTTGGAATGCCTTGCCTGACCATCTGAGGAGGCCTCAGACAACTGATTGTTTTAAAAAGGGACTTAAGACTCATCTTTTTAGGAGGACATATGGACAATAAATTATCATATTTTTATTAGTATTTTTTTTAATTATTATTTAATTATTTTTATTTTTTATCTTTTATTTTTTTAAACTGTTAGTACTTTGAGATTTGCTACAAATGAAAAGTGCATTACAAATCCAATGTATTATTATTATTATTATTATTATTATTATTATTATTATTATTATATACTTTATTGATCCCTTTCGCGAAATTCAGGACCTTTAAATTAAAGTGACCTTTAAATACATATCACAGTTTCTTTATAAAGTGCTGAATTGTTAAAAATCCATGATGTATGAACAATTTTGTAATCTTATTTTACAATAAAATTATGTGCTTTAAGATCTTGAGCCCTCTGGAGCCGGCAGCATATTAACAAAAATCGACATAAACACTTACATCACTCAGCGAGATTTTATCCCAGAAACAAAACAAAACTTATACCGGAAACATTAAAAGGTCTAATTTTCAAATGTTTGTTTGTAGATTCTTGTGAGAGAAGCTTAAATAAGCAGAGACACGTCTGTGAGAGCCAGGCAGACAAGCTGCGCATTTTCCCGCCAAAAGACGTGCGCTGTCATTCATATGGTAATGACATAGTAATTCTGGACATTCCATTGGTAGGTTCCAACAGCCTGGAATCTGTGGAATGTTGACAAACAAAAGTCTCGCCGCTGAGGTGGTCCTGAACAACAGACCTGTCCTGATCTCATAAATATTCAATATAGAATTAGTGAGGAAAATGGAGTGTCGCCTCACATTAGTTAAGCTTTAGAAATAAAACCACATACAATGTCTAAAAGCTGTAATGAGCAGTGTGTAGCCAACACCTCTGTGTATTCAGTTCTGAGCTCAAAAGTCTTGACTTGAAATGTTTAGAGTGTGTTTTCACAATATATCAGCACATCTGAAAACAGGTTTTTGTAAAGTCTAAGTTTAGAGCAGATTTAATCAGAATATAGATTTATATGAACTTACTGTTCTGACTCTGTTGTTACTGAGTTTGTGCTGAACAGAAGCCTGTGTGAGACTTTGGGGAAAAATTATTTTAGATGGGTGTAATTTGTAAAAAGTCAGGGAATGTCAGACTACATCAGAGTGTCTGAAACACCCTCAGAGACTTCAAATATGCTGATTTATAGATATTCATTTTATTCACTTCTCAGGGCTTCACAGCTGTTTATCATTCATGCCACACAAAAAAATTACCACTGAATGCTTCCCTGTGCTCTAATAATAAACAGAATTAATACTGTTTGACTAGTGATTCCACAACCTGAGCTGTAGTGCACATTAATGAATTTATACTCATACACTCTCACCTGGATGAACAGGTTGATCTCTCTAATGGTGCGTTTGAGTTCTTTCACAGCAGACAGCTGCCAATGAGGGTCAATCCTCACCACGTACAGCGATGGCACTTGCAGCAGTGTGCACACTTTGCTTAGGACCTATTAACACAAAAACACGTCAGTTCTATAGTCTTGTAATATAATCACTATATATAATCATTTATAAAGATATATCATCCAACAGCTTCATGGTAAGCACGCTGATTTAGGACCTGTTCTTGTTAAAGGGGTCACTGTGAATTACACATTTTCTCAGATCAGATCTGCTGAGATGACTGTTCACACTGTTATTAGTCAGAGATCAGATATGATTTGTCTGTCCACACATCACAAGTCTGTCTGTCTGGGTTTAGTAACAGTGCGGACGTCAGTAACTACAGATGTGATGTGGCTTCAGAGTTGCCAGGTTAATGGTTTTCACATAAAATTGCAGTATTTATTTTAATAGACTAGTGAGTAAAATGTCAGAGGTGGTGGGGTGCTGGTTTTTGGAATTATAACTTCTCAAACATCTGTGATTAGATTCTTTAAATTTCAGGTTTGTTTTAAGTTTGCAGTGGGATGGAGATTTTTTTGGGACCTGGCAACCTGTTACTCCACTGTGGTTCACTTTGGTTTGAGGTGTTGTTCTTTGTCATGTTGTGAGTGATGATCAAGACACTTTTAAATCCGATTTGAGCGGCCAGAGCATCCAGACTGAAACAGATCTTTGCACATCTGACTAATCACATTTCAAACCAGCTCCAAATGTGGCTTAGATCAGATTTGCATAAATCACCAAAAATCAATGTGGATACAATCTAGACAGACCAGAAATCAGATTTGAGTATTATTATGGGTCCAGAATACAGGTCCAAGTTCTCTCACTCATTCCTACTAGTCTATTTATAACATTGTGTATTAATAATTATTCACTTTTACATCATTCATTTATACAAAAGGGAGGAGCTAAACTGAAAATGTGACTATATTAATATATTTTTATGTTAAATAAATATATGTTTTATTATTTTTATTATTATTATTATTATTATTAAATTAATTTATTTTTTATTTATTTTCTATTTATTTATGTATTTATTTTTTCCTGATTATATTTGATATTTTTAAAACTTACTTTAATTTTAATTATTATTATTAATTAATTATTATTGCATGTATGAAAGGGGCTATATAAATAAAGATTATTATTATTATATAAATGTGTTTATTTTGTGATCACACAGACAGTGGATGAGGGTACATTTGATAATACAACAGTGTTTACTACATACACCATCTCAGTGAAGTAAGAAAAGCTGATTTGTGTCTGCTGTGTAGATCATAATAGAGAATGTTATAATAAACTCGTTACCTTCTCAACAGTGACATGTTCTCCCTCCACTGCGATGGCTCGGATGGCATCTTCAGCCAGACTGTTGACATCATCTGGGTTCATCACTTTCCTCCTGCGCCTCCCCACGCTCCCCTCCTCCTCCTCCTCCTCCAACACCTCTGCTGCCCTGACATTAGATCCATGCACTTCCCTCAGCTGTGAATGGTAGGCTTCATAAAACACTAGGGCGCTCCCCTCCCGAGTCTCCTTCAGTCTCCTCTTCTCAGTTCTGGAGGGTCTGGTACCGAGAGCTGGAAAGTCCTCCAGTGATGCAGTGGAGGACGGCACAGGAGAAGTCGCAGCGGGCTGGAGCTGCCTCAGAGGAGAGCCAGTCTTCCAACGGACCACTTCAGTCAGTCCATTGGTCACCACCACAGGCTGTGGACTCACCGAGGCCGTGCTTACCATCTTTACTGGTGTTTCTGAGAGATCACGCAAAATATAAAAGCTGATTAGTGAAGTCACATCTCATTTCTGAGGTCTGTATCACACAAAGCAAGAGTCAGAAACTCTAGAAAAGTCATCTAGAAGCCTGAAGTCTGTCAGTATTTTTACCTTCACGTGAGTTACATTAGCCCTGAAAAACTAAAGAATCAGACTTTCACCAACAAACAGAAAAAGAAAACTGTATAAAAGTATTTTGGACCACTCTGCACCCCTGTAGCTTAGTTAACACACTAATGTTGTTTACAATAAGCAAAAGCCCAAGTAAGGGGATCAGATATCGAAGGACAGGCCCTGTTTTTGGGGGTCTTTCCCTTTAAAAAGCGAGCCTAACAGAACATAACATCTTACACGAGGTAACCCAAGAATTAAAAGCACAGACAAGACTTAATCACACTAGCAGGTGATGTCTGAGGTTTATTTAGGATTGTACTGGAATTGTTCCCATTTTTCAGGTGATTTCAGGTGACTCTGTTACGTACCAGCAGAGATTTGTGATCCCAGTTCTGCTTTAACCAGCGACTTCGCAGGAGATGCCCGCTGTTTGTTTGTCTGACTGTCGTAAAGTGACATGTACAGCTCCAGCGGCAGTATTTCACCAAAGTGGAGGAAGTAGCCATTCTGCAGCTGTGTAATGGAGGTGCCAGCAGCTGGGTAGACTTTGATAACCTCCTTAACCTTCTGGAGCAGCTCCTCTTGAGTCAGCTTAACTTCACTCTGTGCAGAACCGACACCAAAGGAGACTCCAGTACTGGACACCAGTGGAGGCGGTGCTGAGGGTCCAGTAGTCACTCTGTGTGTTCTGTGGAAGACAGTTTCATTCTCCACCAGCAAAGTCTTTGACAAAGTGTCAACAAAATCACCCACGGAGGTGAAGCCGAGCTCTGACACAATCAGGTTCCGTTTGTACCGCTGATTGTAGAACACAGCCAGTCTCTTGACAGGAACGCCATTTGGGTTCTCTTTAACCAATTCCTCAACTTCCCAAGAAATTCTGTCTGTGTCTGCATCTGCAAAAGCATAAACAGCCCTGAGTGCCCATATTTACAACAAGAACAAGCACAAGGTCATGTAGCAGGACGATTACAACCAGCGGAGTAACTGGCGGTGTCTGATATGGTCCACTTTACTTCTTCACTGATAGTAGGAATGTTCTAGATACAGTAGAACACTATACAGTGTAGTAGTGAAGGAGATGAGGGAGTGAATTCAGACACTTACTGACATAGGAAACATCATCATGACCTTTTGCCTTATAAGCAATCTATTATACAGTGTTATATTATAATATAATAATAATAATAATATCATTTAATTGAATAAAAGAAACAACAACAGTGGAGGTCACTGACATCAAAATACATTTTAGGTCTGTTTCTCATATTCTAATGTAGTTTGTCATGAATATACAAATTTAATTCTATAGTTAATGCCATGTTTCCATTTTATCAATAAAATTACTGAAACAAATCCCAATAATTATATTATTATTATTATTATTATTATTATTATTATTAATAATAATAATAATAATAATAATAATAATAATAATAATAATAATAATATATCACATTTATACACTACATTTGCTCTCATCCAGTTTCTTTTTGACTGAGAAAACCACATTGCATTGTAGTCCAGTAGCCTATAAGTAGTGTATATGGGTTGTACACTATATTTACAGTGCATTGTGGGTAATAATAGTGTATTTTATAGGGAATTGTTCGCTAAAAATTCAGACAAAACTACAAATTGGCCGAACAGAACAGTAAATGGGGTTTGATTCAGACACAGCTTACACTCGACACACATTAACGCACCGTCACCACATCAGTGTCACCCATATAACACCTGCTCTGTGGTGTGAACTCATACAGCTGACAAAGTGGACACTGAGTATAAATACAAGGAGGTGGTTTTAACATTATGGCTGACTGATTTATCTATGCCATCATTAAAGGCATTATTAGGGCATAATCTGCCATATAAGGTGCCAACACAAACATAAGAGGGCACAGGTGCCACAGGCCGTACCTCCCTGCATTTAAATTATTCAAAAGAGAGATACGTCAGGGATTATAAACAAATCATTTAAAAAAGAGCAACCAATCAGCAGTTTCCATTTACCTGAGTGTGCCGAGTGCTTCTTGTGGTACACAACGTCACCCTTCACCACCAGCTCTTTGCTCAGAGAGTCGACAAAATTGGCCATCGAGGAGAATCCAACTGCAGTCAGGCTGAAGTTCCTTTTATATCTCTGACTGAAGGCCACTGCTAACTTACTCAGCTGAACGCCGTTTCGAGAGCTTTTAAGCAGTTCCACCATGTCCTCGACATCCTGGCTCTGTGCACTGTGTGTCCTGTGGAACACGGTTCCATTCTGCACCACCAGGTGCTCAGACAAATATTCAATGAATGAGGAAACGGAACTGAAGCCCAGTTCTGACACAGTAAGATTCTGATGGTATCTCTGATTGTAGAACACGGCCAGTCTCCGGAGAGGAATGCCTTCAGGGTGATGTTCTAGTAGACGCAGGACGTTCTTACAGATTTTGTCCATTTTTTGATCTGCAAATTTCAGAGCAGAAACTGATACAAAGCAGTAAAGTGAAGGGCTTGTCTGACTCGCACTGTCAAAATGAGCTCAAAAGATTTTCTATTCTGCAAGAACGCTCATGAACCTTCACACACATCCAGATCCTGCTGTTCTATGTACAGGAGAGAAAATTACATGTAGGGTCCAGCACACAAACAAAGGGGTTAAACCAGGTGTCCAAACCCAGTCCTGGAGGCCGGATTCCTGCAGAGTTTGGTGATCTTCCTGATTAACACACCTGATTCAGCTCAGCAGGTAATGAGCAGGTTTAACTGTAGTGTGAGAGCAGAGAAATCACCAAACTGTGAGGGAATCCGGCCCTCCAGGACTGGAGTGGGACATGCCCGAGTTAAGCCCTCAAACTGCAGGCTAAGATGTATTATTCCATTAGACTACTATAAACATTTAGCAACTACAGTGAAACCTCAGTGCCAGACCCTCCAGAATATGAACAAAAATACATTTTATATAGAATAACTGTAGTTTTACATACAGAACACAATGTGAAATAAATACAAAAGACTAATGAAATGAATAAATGAACATTTAACATCACTCTTACAGGTTTACGATCTGTTTTAGAGTCTGCTGGTGTGGTCTAGCAGCCTTTGTTTTTGCACTCATTTTGAGGCGCTAGAGATGCTGACCGGCACTTGAGTGTGACCTGTTCTACTTTATTTTGAGTGTTTTCAACAAGAAACCATGAGAAACAAAAC
>BRDA01012616.1:15174-45174 GCA_036984385.1 Crenuchus spilurus | reverse complement strand
CTAACCCGCTCTGCTGGTCAGGCTAGCTAACCATTTGTTGATAGAACAGAAAAAAAACACAACTAGTAACAAATATGTTAATTTAAAAGAAGTAATCCAAAGTAACTGTTACTTATAATGCTTAAAAGTGTCATTTAATGTTACTCACCTTTAGCTACAGACAGTAAACGGCGTGGAAATAACGGTTCGTTGCCGTTTCCATTCCAGCAAGCAGCAACAACACGAATCTCACTCCGATTGGTCCGTTTTGTACCTCGTGACCTAAACGTAGCTCGGACTATGGGTGTGTTGATGTGCGCAGTTTCCTTACAGCGAACCTGCGCAGCCCTGCGTAGATGTAGCATTTTTTACATCTATTTAAAAAACAATGTAGACAGAAAAAAAATAAAAATCGTAAAATAATGTATAAACAAAAAATAAAAATGTATACATTCGCATTAATCGTCTGTGTCGACAGAATGAGTTTATTTAGGCTAAAACAGTACGAATATGCTGGACTGAAATAAATGTGAGCTGTTTTAAAATGTACTTTTAACGTAAATTACGCAAGTGTGTTAGAAATGCGCTACCTGATTAAATATAAATATACATTCAAATAAAAAAAACACAAAAAAATTACCTCGACGCGCGCGAACATGAAGCATGACGTCACCTCGATTTCCCACAATGCGTCCGAAGATCCGAAGATGGCGGGCGTCCCCGATCCGCTGGAAGACATGCTTTATTCAGACGTGGACGAGAAAGCCGTCAGCGACCTCGTAGGCTCTTTAGAATCGCAGCTCGGTGGGCCAGACGACCCTGCAGCTGTGCAAGGCGACAGGAGACGTTCGGCGCAGTCGGAAGCACAAAATCCCAACTTGGGACAGACGCAGTCCGCTCAGGCGGACCGGCGACGCTCGGGACTCCAGAGAGCCGAGCTAAAGCTGGAGGTTGGCGGCGCACGGGAGAACGGTTCCGAGGGGGGCATCCCGGCCTCTGTGAACGCGGGTCCAGGCTCCGCGCTGGTGGGCGCCGCTGCAGCCGGGAGTCGCTTGCAGTCCCACGGGAAGGAGAAGCCTGCAGCGGGACTCCTAACTTCAACCAACTGTTCAAGTGACGCAGCAGTTGTAGCACCATCACAACCTACAGATACTCTCCCTCACACAAATCACATAGCGTCAACAATACGGACAGTTACCTCCCGAGTTCTGAGCAGTGAGAGTGGAAACAGTGGGACACTAACTGTTAACTCTCCTGCTGTTGCCTCTGCCCCCACTGTTGGAGCTACTGTGAGTGCTGCTCCCGCTGCTGGAGCTGCTGATCCCACTGTTGGAGCTGTTGGGAGTGCTGCTCCCACTTCTGGAGCTGCTGTGAGTGCTGCTCCCACTGCTGTTGTTGGGGCCACTAGCTCTGGTTTAGGTAACGAGAAAGGCAACATGTCCTCTTCTAATGGCACAAATGGTCCTGCTCAGCCTGATCACATGTTATCCCAACCTGCTGATCCATCAGGTAGTCAAGCGCTTCCTCCTGTTCCACTGCACAGACCTCCAAACATTGTGCCCAATGGAAGTGACCCTAAAGTTCCAGTGTCGCCCGCACAGGGTGTTGGCGCTGCTGCTGTCCCAACCTCATCTGTGGCTTTTTCAAACCCAAATGCTAGTTTGGTGAAGGCCAGCCCACATGCCCAGATTAAAACCATTGTCCCCAATCAACTTCCTGGTAGCCCTGTGGGTCTGCATCCTTCTCCTCCTGCTACAGCCTGTGTACCTGCCAGCAGCGTGCAGGTGAACACAGTGGGCGCCACACTTTCAGTGGCAAGCACTCCCTCTGTACTAGTGAAGCCAGAAGGCAGCCTGGTTGGCCAGCCCACAGGCTTGTTGAGGCCTGGCTCTGCAGCTCCAGTGGTGGCCACTGCAGCAGTGCCTCAGCGGCCTGGGGTCCCTGTAGCTCCCAGGGCTGTGGCACCCCAGATTACTGTCAGACCCCAGCAGCAGACCACTATTCAGTTACCTCCAGGATTCACCATACCACAGGGTAAGTCTACTGAAAGCACTTTTGTCAGTTGAGTGCACTTTTAAAAAGCTAAAGAGCCTTATTTAAAGTCTTCAGAGCTCACAATATACATACATCCACATGCTGTTCCAGTTGCATTATTAAACAAGGCTGTTTTTGTCATTTAATTTCCTTGTATTGTGTTCGTGTCCATTTTTAAGGCTCTACTTCAGGTTACAGAATGACACTGGACAGTCCTATAGACAGTATTTATAGACAATCTGTTTGTCCTGTAGGGATGGTGCTTGTTCGGACCGAAGCTGGCCAGTTGGTGCTGGTACCTCAGCAGGTTTTGGCTCAGGCCCAGGCCAAAGCTCAGAATAAACCTGCTTTGTCCCCCAGGCCAGCAACGCCAACCACAGGAGCCACCTTCAGGGTCACCACTCCTGTGGTCCAGGTATGTGAGGATAAAAGCTAGGTCTTTACATGGGGATTTTGGGAGAGCCATACTAAGTAAGTATTAAAGGTGTTCTAGTTGGTGTAACTGCATTCGTGTTGTGTTCTGTCACTTTACAGTCACCTGTCACGACCCCTGCCATACGCCCTGTACCCCCAGCCCAGCCGAAGGTGGTTCAAACAGTGAGCCCTGCCAGCCCTGCTCTCCAGGTACAAAAAGCAGTGATACCCACATTCATTCTTTTAGCCTGCTCTTCAGCCGGACTGCATCTCATCATTTTGTTTACTTTCTTTGACATTTCTGTATAAAATGATGTGTAACTGCGCCAACACTATTTAATTTAGTTTGTCTATGAAGTCTGTCTGTTATTCATATTGTCATATAGTTTTTAAAAAGCACCTAAAATATATTTAACATTTTCTTAGTACTTTCCGTTGATTTTCAAATAATTAAATTTGTGTAAATTGTATATTTTTGCCTGCGTAATATATTCAGTGAGTTATTTGAGTTTGTTTTACTTGTTTTAATTATTATTACACGTCTTTGCTGTTATTTAGTGCTATTCTTAATGAAATTCAGAAAGCTAAACAGTCATATATTTTATATTCATGGCAGTAAAGTGATGTTTGGAGTCTTTTTTTTGTTCTGATGTTTAAGGCTTACCGCTCACGTAAATCCAGAATCTCCACGTGGTTTAATGTTTTTGTTTTGAGTTTTAAGTAAATGACTGTACTAACAGTGTCAATATTAAAATGTGAAAGGCTTGAAATATTTCACTTTGTAATAAAATAAACGTCAACTTTTTAACATTAAATTATAAAAACTTTTTCAGTTTTTTTATGTAAAGTGCAGTATTGAGCACTTGGGGCTCTAGATTATAACAGATCTTGTGTTTTTTCTATTAGAAGAGTCCGGTGGTGACGATCAGTTCTGCTCCTAAACCTGCTGGTCCCACAGTCATTACGGCTGGAGCTCGTGTCCAGGCTCCTCCTCCTCCTGCCCCTCAGACTCTTCTGAAACCCTTACCTACTGCATCCAGTATCCCAACATCCACGGTCCCTGCCACAGGAACCGCAGGCCTCTCTCCGGTACAAAGCTCCGCTCTGCATAGCTTCATATTCAGAATGAATGTGCTCACCTGTACTCCAAGAACCATGTTTCTGTAATTTAACAAGTTTATTTATCTGTCTGGTCTTGTGTGTCTGGTCATCAAACATTTGTTTTCATCATCTTTATCACGTCAGACTGGGAGGTGTGTGCTTGACTGTTCCTAAGTTTGGAAATTCTTTTTCTCCTTTCAGGAAATGCAAGAGAACGTGAAGAAGTGTAAAAACTTTCTAGCAACATTGATCAAACTGGCATCCCATAATTCTCCTTCTCCAGAAACATCCCGGAACGTTAAGGCGCTGGTGCAGGACCTGCTGGTGAGAGTATCTGACTCTTAGTGGGGTCATCTGGGGTCAGGCAACATGGGAACCATCACAGGCTTCAAAGTGCTGCATAGTTCTGATGTAATGATGTACTAGTCTTTGGACAGTCACTTAGACTGGTTTTCGGGAGTTTAGTACTGGTCTGTGTGTTTATCATGGGTAACCTCTATTCAAAAATACAGAAGGAGGCTTAATCCCTCTACTGAAAACCAGCCTGCATGACTCTCCACTGAAAGGAAAATATAGTCCAGAGCTAGCCTTCCCTGACTGGGAAACCAGGCCACAGTTTTTACTCCCTTCTGCAACTTTTTCAAATGTTGTTCTTTTCCTGAGCTGTAGATGTCAGCACTCCGTTTCTTTTAAATGAAGCATCTTCCACACAAAGTATTTAGTTGTACTGAAATACACCTCTAATGAACTGCTCTGTTAAATTCTGGACAGGATGCCAAAATTGAGCCTGAGGAATTTACAAATCGTCTGCAGACGGAGCTGAAGTCTTCTCCTCAACCCTACCTCATCCCCTTTTTGAAGGTAACATGGCCATTCCCTCTGAAGGCACACAGGTCCATCATCATGGATTTAACTTGAGGGACTCCAGTTTTACGTTGAATTAGATGCTGAACTTGAATTCATATAAAATAGGACAATTTACTTTTTTGAATTAAACGATGAACTTGTGCACGTGTACAAACTGGATTCCAAAAAAGTTGGGACACTAAACAAATTGTGAATAAAAACTGAATGCAATGATGTGGAGATGGCAAATGTCAATATTTTATTGGTAATAGAACATAGATGACAGATCAAAAGTTTAATCTGAGTAAATGTAACATTTTAAAGGAGAAATATGTTGATTCAAAATTTCACAGTGTCAACAAATCCCAAAAAAGTTGGGACAAGTAGCAATAAGTGGCTGGAAAAAGGAAATTGAGCATATAACAAACAGCTGGAAGACCAATTAACACTAATTAGGTCAATTGACAACATGATTGGGTATAAAAAGAGCTTCTCAGAGTGTCAGTGTCTCTCTAAAGCCAAGATGGTAAGAGGATGTTGAGTGTTGTAAGAAGAAGGGGGGATGCCACACAGTGGTAAAAATGGCCTTATCCCAACTTTTTTGGGATTTGTTGACGCCATGAAATTTTGAAACATATTTTCCCCTTAAAATGATACATTTACTCAGATTAAACTTTTGATCTGTGATTTGTGTTCTATTCTGAATAAAATAATAGATGTTGGCACCTCCACATCATTGTGTTCAGTTTTTATTCACAATTTGTTTAGTGTCCCAACTTTTTTGGAATCCGGTTTGTATGTAGACGTGCTTGAAAGTTTGTGAACTCTTTAGTTTTACATATTTCTACATAATCTTGAGCTAGAATCTGATTGCCAGTCTTTAAAGTGGATAAAAAGAACCAAATCAAACAGACGAGTCAGAAGTATTAGACTTGAACATTTATTTATCGAGGAAATTTATCCAGGATTACATGTCTGTGAGCAACAAAAATATGTGAACCTTTGCTCTGTTTTTGGTGTGACCCCCTTGTGCAGCAATAACTTTAACTAAATGTTTCCAGTTTCCATTGTTAGCACATTGGCTTAGATGAATTTTAGCCCATTCTTCTCTACAACATCTTCAACCCTGTTATGTTATTGGATTTCCTCCCATAAACTTTTTGATTCCACAACATTCTCCAAACATACCGTTTCTAAAAGTTCAGTTTTTTGTCTCATCTGTCCACAAAAACATTGTTCCAATATATTTCTGGCTTATCACTGTGAACTGCAGATGGGCAGCAACTTTCTCTTTGCAACCCTGCCATGCACACCATTGTGGTTCAGTGTTCTCCTGATGGTGGACTCATGAACATTAACCTTATGAGAGAGGCCCTTAGTTGCTTATAAGCTACTGTGGGTTCCTTTGTGACCTTGCAGACTATTATATATCTTCCTCTTGGCATGTTCTTTGTTGTTTGAACACTCTTGGGGAAGGCAGTGATGGTCTTGAATGTCCTCCATTTGTACACAGTCTGTCTGATTGTGGATTGGTTGAGACATCATTGAGACATCAACTCTTCTTCTGAGGTATCTTTGTTCATGCCATGATCCACATCCACACATTCGTTGTGAAGATCAGACTTTGCTAGATTCTTGTTCTTTAAATAAAACGGGGTGCCCAGTAACTCCTGATTGGCATCTTATTGCATGACAACACCGGACTCAAATGTTACCTTCACATTATATGCTAATCCTAAAGCTTCTCATACTTTTGCACTCAGAAATGTAATATTGAACCATTTTCCCTAAAAAAAAATGACCTGGTTTGATATTTTATGTACTTTTAGGACAATCTGATGATGTTTTAGATCACATTTTTGCAGACCTCACACACATCCAAGCAGCTCTTTATATTATAAATCAAATTTAAGCCATTTTCACATGTGGTTTTAGATTGGATATGCATTTGATTTCTGGGACGTGAATGTGAACGGTTAGATTTCATGTGTCTCCTTGCCTGTACACATGTGCTTAGTGCAGCCATTAATGGCAAAAGTATCCTAAAAATACCCTAAAAATAATTTAATAAACAGTACAGTGTTGTATCTTGAAAACATTGTTGCAGAAGTCATCAAAGGATGGACAACACCAAAACACGTACATGATCAGGAGCGAGACTGAGCACACTGCATTAGGCTTCACATCCTTGTAAATTTCAAAGCTTTGCTTTAGTCCAATAATCCCTCTGGATAATTTTCCACTGGGAAAGTCTGTCATACGAATAAAAGAGGTGTGTACAATGGTAAGGATTGTCTAGGTGTTATTTGTGCCTTTTTAAAGGAACCGATTAGTGTGAAGTGCTAATCTGCATTAGCAATAGTTGCATAGTGTTACTGCATAATGTAAGAATCAGTTAGCGAATACCAGCATCGTCATTGCCCTGGTTTTGTACGTTAAATTAAATAAAATAATTAAATTCTTTGGATTTATGAAAATGAAAACTATGTTCAGTAGTTGGAACCACATTTTGAAGAAAAACCTGCTTTATTTATCCATAAATTACAATAACAGATCTTGTAGTTTGCTGTAATATATATTTTGAGTTGCGACCCTCAAAGTTTCTAATGTGTCTGCATGTTTGTATGTACAGAAAAGCCTGCCTGCCCTGAGGATGACTTTGCTGAACTCTCAGCAGTCACTGACCCAGCTTTCCCAGCCCACTGCACCCACCCCTATCACCGCGGGCACCATTAAAGCTCCACCTGTTCCTCGAGCTATGGTCACCACGGTACCCCCTCTCCGGGGGACCGTCTCCCAGGACCAGACTGTATGTACATTGCAAATTCATACTGTTGCTGTGGAAATACAATTTATATGCTCATATAGTGCAATACCTTCACTGTCCTGTCTACCCTTTGTCTTCAAAAGGCCATTAAAAGGGCAGTGACACAGGCCAGTCCAGCTAGGATGCCCGTCATGATCGCCCAGACAATCCGCCCTCAAGGTGTGTCTTTTGATGAATGTTTAAGGATTGGGCACACTCTTGTTGTGGCTGAGAAAGTTCAAAGTACAGCAGGGCTTAAATATAATTGTATTTTTGAATTTTACTGTTATTTTTCAGAAATGTTAAAGAAAACTGCCGAAGTGCATGCTGATTATTTGGGAACGTTTAGCTTCAATAATCAACTTCATGTTCATGTGTCGTTTCAAATGAAAAAGGCTTTTGTGCATTTAAAACAGTTTTTAAAGCTAGGTGTCCCCAAACATTTGAATGCCAGTGTCATTTCGGACTACATTACCCAGCAAGTTGGAGTTTAATTCTGGAGCGTTTCTAGGTTTGGTAGAAGTGAAAGTAGTTCGTTGTGTGGGCTGTATATTGCCTAGAACACAGGTGTCAAACTCCAGTCCTGGAGGGCCGGATTCCTGCAGAGTTTGGCAATTTCTCTGCTCTGACACTACAATTAAACCTGTTCATTACCTGCTGAGCTGAATCAGGTGTGTTTGATTGGGAAGATCAGAAAACTCTGCAGGAATCCGGCCCTCCAGGACTGGAGTTTGACACCCCTGGCCTAGAACCTGATAATATGATGTGTGATTCAAGGGTTCAGAGTTGCCAGGTTCGCGGTTTTCACGCCAAATTGGGCTTGTTTGGAAATCCAGTCGTGGGTGAAAATTCAAGGGTGGCGGGGTGCGTTTTTTTTGTGCTACTTATAAAAATTACTGTGGCCAAACAACAAAAAAAGTGGGTGTTGCCTAGGATATTACTTCAACACGGCAGGCAAACGTGTATAAGTAGAACCTAAGGAAGTTTAAATACAACAATAACAACGAAGATAACATCATAATATAAGGAAAGATAGCCTGAGAGAGAGGGTGAAGAGAAAACAGTCACTAGCTAATATCCCAGGTAAATGGGGAAATACGGGAGGCGGTATTGCAAGGACTGGGAAAAAGAAAAAGGTTTGATGGACTGATAATAAATCCCTTATAAACAAAATACTAAGTCGTACACTCATAGTTGTTTTACCATTTGCTTCAAACATGTGACAAGAATATATTTTGGCCTAGTTTAAGCTTCTGAAGGGTGGGTTTTAGACTGACTTTGGGCTGGATACTTTTGTTGAACCTGGCAACCCTGCAAGGGTTATTATCGCTGTTGGAGGTTTAAGTGCAGCACAAAATTATTTGCTTTCTACCACCAAACTTTACATGTAAACTGCAGTATAAATGAGTATTTTTGAGAGTTGATTTCAGCACAAAGTGTGTGGATATTTTCTTACACCCTTATCCACTGTATTCGTCTGTTGCAGGTTCTATGGTCAGAGGACCAACAGTACAGGTGAGAGGTCCATTGGGCTTCACCGTGCAGACCTCAGCCATTCAGAAACAGAAGCTGAATGACCCGGGAGGTGGAACTTTCAAGTAAGAGTCAAACTTTGCTCAAACTGTTTTAAAATGTTGGCTATAGTGATGTAATCAGATGGTATTTGGCTATAATAACTCACTTGTGTGAAGTGTTAAACACTTTAGACAAGTACGCCTCTCCCAGTTATGACCTGATTACCGGAGTTATTTTAGAAAATTGTGTGTTCTGACTGGAGTCATTTCCCACAGTTGTTTCAGCAAACAGAAATGGATGAATTTTCAATCATTGAGCTGAGACAGATTAATATAAATAAAACAAAGCTGACATTTAGGGCGTTTTCACACCGGTGGTCCATTTCTCTGGTCCGAATCAGACCAAGTTTGTTTAACGTGGAGCGTTTCCCCCGCTATTTGGTTTGTTTTCACACAGGCACAAACCTAAACGCACCAAAATGCCCCCAACAAACCACGTGAACACGTTGTCAGTCTATGCGGTTGGTTAGTGATGCGCAACAGCAGCAACAACAGTACAGTACAGTTTTAGCACTAACCGGCTCTCCATTTAGCTCAGACTTGTGGAGTTACACCATAGTCGGGTCCATTCGAGGTCGGATCACATTCTCACCGCAAGCAAACTGCACCCGAGTTCGTTTGGGACCAGACCGAGACCACCATCTCTCGCTGGTCTCGGTACGGTTCGTTTGATCCGCACCCGAGTTCGATTACTGTTTTCACACCGGACAAACCGAACAGCACCAAGGGGGCAAACGAGCCAGAGTTCATTTTAAACGGACCAAATAGTGTCGGTGTGAAAACGCCCCTAGTTACACCTAGTTGAATGTTTTCAAAACTTATGAATTCATTAGGCTTAATTTTTTGCGTTTAGTGGATACAGTTGTACTTGGTTGCCTGAAGTAAACAAAGGTGATTAAGTCAGTTATTTCTATAATCATCAGCAATAATTTCAGAACTCTTACATATGTATAGCTCTGAACACGAGAGTCTCTGAGCTGTTTAAAATATCAAGTATAATGTCAGGTTTATTTTACAAAATAACACACAGAGAAAACTGGGAACATTCAGGCCCTGTTCGCAAAGAAATATCACCTCACATTTATATGACATTTATTTTATTTAAGTTACTTACAGTGCCCTCCATAATTATTGGCACCCCTGGTTAAGATATTAAAATAAATAAGCCTTAAAATAAATAATATAAGCCTTAAAATAAATTCAGTTTTTAGAAAAATGTAACCTTCAACAAAAAAAATCCCTGACTAAGAAATAATTATTCTTCATAAAATCACCTGTTCCACAATTATTGGCACACCTAACAATGCTTAGGAAATAAATGTAATTAAAGTATTTCTGTCACTTCTACAGTAGTTTACAAAGTTGATCAGAGTATGTAGGAACATTTAATTAGTAATTCACAACTTCCTGTTTCCCTGGGGTATAAATGTGACGTGACACAGAGGCATTTCTCTTCAACATGGGAAAGACAAAGGAACATACCATTCAAGTAAGGCAGCTGTGTGTTGACCTTCACAAGTCGGGCAATGGCTACAAGAAAATAGCCACTCGCCTACACCTGTCCATATCTACTGTCAGAGGAATTAAGAAGTTTAAAACAACTGGAACAGTGGTAAACAAGTCTGGACGAGGACGCAAGTTTATTTTGCCACCACGCACAGTGAGGAGGAGGATGAGAGAAATAAAAAGTTCTCCAAAGCTCAAGGTTACAGAATTGCAACAAATGAACAACCATCAGGCGCTGTCTACATGCCAACAAGCTGTACTTGGGCTTGGGCTTGGCAGTACTGGGACTTCAACTGGGACCGTGTGCTTTGGTCAGATGAAAGAGAGCATTTGTTGCCAAAAAGTTCTAAGTGGGTCTGGCGTAACACAAGAGCTGAGTATGCAGAAAAGCACCTCATGCCCACTGTGAAATATGGGGGAGGATCAGTGATGCTGTGGGCCTGTTTCTTTTCCAAAAGCCCTGAGAACCTTGTTAGGGTGCATGGCATCATGAATGCTTTGAAATACCAGGACATTTTGAGTCAGAATCTGGTGGCCTCGGCCCGAAAGCTGAAGATGGGTCGTCACTGGGTCTTCCAGCAAGATAATGACCCTAAACATGTGGCCAAATCTACACAGAAATGGTTCACCACACACAGAATCAAGCTCCTCTCATGGCCATCTCAGTCCCCAGACCTCAACCCAATAGAAAACCTGTGGGGTGAGCTGAAGAGGAGAGTGCAGGAGAAGACTCAGGACTCTGGATGATTTAGAGAGGTTGTGTAAAGAGGAATGGTGGAAGATGCCTCTTTCTGTATTCTCCCATCTTGTGAAGAGTTATAGGAGAAGATTAAGTGCTGTCTTGTTGGCAAAAGGAGGTTGTACAAAGTACTAAAACCAGGGGTGCCAGTAATTGTGGCTCACATGATTTGTTAAACAGTTATTTCTGAATGTGGGATTTTTTTTCCTACTGAATAAAAGCACTTGAGTTTTTGGATTTTACTCTTTTTTTTTCCACCATGGTCCTATATTATTTAAAAAAACCTCAATTTATTAGAACCTAAAGAACACATCTTAACCAGGGGTGCCAATAATTATGGAGGGCACTGTAAGTTATTTGTGGTGTTGATCAAACTGCTACCAGCTGGCATCTGTGATGAAGGGTCCTTCAAGTGCTTGGAGAACAGTGTGAACCCCAAAAAAAACCACACAAGAGTCAGAAATGTGGAAGCGAGATGGTTCTTTTTATGTCAAAATCATATGGTATCATCGCCTGTTAAGGAGAGAGTCATTTCCCATGTTAATAGAGGTGCCGGTAATGTCACAAGATATGCCATGTTAGGACATCTGGACATGTCTGGGACTCGAGATGGGAAGAGAACAGTACACCTCTAAAGGAAGGGGGCCTGACTCCACAGAAAATGCTTTGATTTAGTAACTCGGAATAATTAAGGCCTAACAATGTCCTGTTTATTTGATCCAAGAATTCCCCTTTAGCTGCATTAGAGGTCTGGAACAGAGACGTGCACACATTCAGTGTTTCCCGAGATTGGGAGGTGGTGTGGGAAACATTTTGTACACCTTCTAAGAGTTTGTCTCACCAGTAAATTCACTTAAATGAGCTCACATGACTTGCTTCTCTCCCTGCTGTGGTTTTCTGGGAAGTCTTTCAAATGACAACTGTACCAGATGTCCTTTGGGTTTAGCTTGAAATGATGTTCATATGCTTTGTTCATGTTCGATTGTGAAGACTTTATGGCTGTATGTCATACAAATCTTTTCAGGCTATTTATGTCGACATTTCTGTCCCCAGTTATTCAGATTTAAAGCTTAGTGTACAACAGAGAAAAGATACGTCGCCTTTAACTACAGACAACAAATCAATAGTGTAAGGCTGGTTCAAATCAAAGCTTTCTTTTTCCTAGTTATGATGGGGATAATTTAATATGTACACTGCCTGGCAAAAAAAGTCACCCCCTAAGCAAATGGGTAAGAGCCTCTCATTGGATAATTACTGCATGGGTGATTGTTTCAGCTGGTAACAAGTTATTTAACCCAAACTGATGCAGTGAGTGGCTTCTCATTTGTTAAACAACCAAGTGTAAAGACATCCTGTGGCTGAGACTAATCTGATTCAGAAGGGTCAAATTATTGGCATCAATCAGAGAGAAGATCTAAGGAGATGCTGAAACTACTAAAATCAGGTTAAGATCTGTCCAACACATTTAAAAAGTGGAAGTATCGGCGATCACTTACTGTGAAATCAAATAATAGAAAAACAACAGTAGAACTCAGAGATTTGTTTAATAGTGACAGTAAGACCATTTCCACAAACAAGATGTGAAGGTAACTCAAGGGATTATGACTAAACAGCTGTGTAGCCTTAAGAAAACCACCTACCAGTGAGGCTAACCAGCAAAAACGGCTTCAATTTGCTAGCATTAGCATAAAGATTGGACTCTGGAGCAGTGGAAGAAGGTTATGTGATCTAATTAGTCCAGATTTTCTCTGTTCCAGAGTGATGGGCGCATCAGGGTAAGAAGAGAGTTGGCTGAAGTGATGCACCCATCTGCCATACAAACCTATGGGGGCAGTACTATAATATAGGTTTGCTGCAGTTGGTCAGGTCCAGGTTCAGCAACGTTATGAGTTCAAAGAATGAGGTCAGCTGACTACCTGTATATACTGAACGACCAGGTTACTCCATCAATGGATTTTTTCTTCCCTGATGGCACGGGCATATATATGCGGAGGTCCAAATCTCCCATCATCAATAGAAGATATTGGGGAAACAATAATGCAGCTCTGGACAGAAAGAAATGTTGCAACATTGCGGAAGCTTGAGGAAACAATGCCACACTGATCCGTGCCATAATGAAAGCTAAAGTCGGTCCAACAAAATATTAGTGAGACCTTATTTTTGGCCTGGCAGAGTGTGTATAATATATATTAGCATGTCTACTCATGAAATTAGTGAACATTTTAAGTAGTTTGTTCCATAATTAGACTCTCTTAAAGTAGTATGTAGGTATTTTGGATTCACGTAGTTATGTGAGATGACATGTTCAGCAAGGAGATGCCCAAGACTTTGAGTGAGCTTTGCTTTGCTGAAATGCGATGCTACATTGTAGCGAGTCCTCTTCATGAGAGGGCTTTTCCCACACAGCTAATGACACCCTACTGGGCAAATCAAGTGACCCTAGGCCATAGACTTCGCCTCAAGCTGTGTTGATGGCACATGCAGATGCACGTTGTGTTGTAGAAAGATGCTGTATGAATTAAATTGAGAAAGATATTTCAAGTTTTCTGTCACTTCTACAGTAGTTTACGAAGTTGATCAGAGTATGTAGGAACATTTATTTAGTAATTCACAACTTCCTGTTTCCCTGGGGTATAAATATAACGTGACACATGGCATTTGACAGGACTGCTCTCATGATGTGCTTTCAATCCAGTTATTTTTTATTTAACAGCTGCTATAAAACATTGAAAGCCCATGAAAATTCCCTGTGAATTTGGGAGGACTCGACTAATGTGGCAGGATTTCAAAGGCACATGTTTCCACACTGGTTATCTCCTACAGGTTTAAAGCCAGTTCGTTTGATCTGATTTCCATTGTCCGTCACTATGATGGTGATCCAGTTGCTTAAATATCTTGAATAAAGACAAAGCTGAACACACAAGTGTCTTCAAATATTTTTTACATGACAAGTGAAACCCTAAGAGATGCTCTTTCCCCTTCTAACCACTAGGGTGCAGCATTTCTCTTGAATAGAGTTCCTTCCAGGGAAATGTTGGGAAATGAAAGCCCAAACAGCACGTGATGGAATATAACTCTGACACAGACTAGAAAAGTCATGATTAAGAAACTGATGTCTCAGTATTTGGATGATTGTTTGTTGGATGATTGTTGTAATGGGGGTTTACCTTTCTTGTTCGTTAAATAGAAAGATCTCTTGAATTGAACTGCAGATGTCATTCTTGGAAAAACATACATTATTTGTGTTCTCTGTTAAAAATGTGCCTGTATTTGTATTACAGGGATGATGATGACATCAATGATGTGGCGTCGATGGCAGGTGTGAACCTGAATGAAGAAAATGCTCGAATATTAGCCACAGGCTCCGAACTGGTGGGCACACAGATCCGTTCCTGCAAAGACGAAACCTTTCTGCACTCTAACTTACTGCACAAGCGCATCCTCGAGATCGGTATGAAGCCAAAACACACTGTTGTATATTTTCATAAGAACATTACACTTATCAGTCATAGCATTAACACCACCTCCTTGTATCTCCACTGACCTTATAGGTGCACTTTGTAGTTCTACAGTTACAAACTGTAGTGCATCTGTTCCTCTGTGGACTTTTAGCCTCCTTTCAGCCTGTTCTTCAATGATCAGGACCCCCCACAGAGCAGGTATTATGTGGCTGTTGGATCTTTCTCAGCACTGCAGTGACACTGATGTGGTGGTGATATGTTGGTCTAGGCTGCACTTTTATGAGTGAATCTTACACAGCAGAGCATCTGGGGTTTTTAAACTCAGTATACAGCCATTAATGTCTAAACCACCAGCAACAAAAGTGACTACACCCCTAAATGTCCAAATTGAGCACTGCTTGTCATTTTCCCTCCAAAATGTCATGTAGCTCGTTAGTGTTACTAGGTCTCAGGTGTGCATAGGGAGCAGGTGTGTTCAGTTTTGTAGTACAGCTCACACTCTCTCATACTGGTCACTGAAAGTTCCAGCATGGCACCTCATGGCAAAGAACTCTCTGAGGATCTTAAAAGATTAATTGTTGTGCTACATGAAGATTGCCAACACCCTGAAACTGAGCTGCAGCACAGTGGTCATCCAGTGTTTTAAAAGAGCAGGGTCCACTCAGAACAGACCTCACGTTGGTCGTCCAAAGAAGCTGAGTGCACATGCTCAGCGTTACATCCAAATGCAGTCTTTGAAAGATAGATGCAGGAGTGCTGTCAGCATTGCTGCAGAGACTGAAGAGGTGGGGGGTCAGCCTGTCAGTGCTCAGACCATACACCGCACACTACATCAAATTGGTCTGCATGGCTGTCACAAAATATTGACACTTCAGGAACTTTCACTAAGGGGTGTACTCACTTTTGTTGCCGGTGGTTTAGACATTAATGGCTGTATGTTGAGTTATTTTGAGGGAAGAATAAATGTACACTGTTATATAAGCTGCACACGGACGACTTTTCATTGTGTCAAAGTGTCATTTTGTCAGTGTTGTCCTATGAAAAGATAAACTTACATATCTGTGTGAGGAGTGTACTCACTTTTGTGATAACACGCCACCACCACATCAGTGCCAGTGCAGTGCTAAGAATGATCCACCACCCAAATAATTCTTGTTCTGTGGTGGTCCTGATCGTTGAAGAACAGGGCAAAAGGAGGCTAAAAACCTAGCCAGAGAAACAGATGGCCTTCAGTAACTGTCAATTAAAGTACACACAGTTAAAAATTATAATAAATGGAATCATGAATGAGTGGCCAGATGAATGCACATTTTGTAACTAAATAAAGGATGAATGTGTTTAGATATATATATATAGTCCCAGATATATAGTTATGGATTTGAGAGATAAGCGTTATAAGGTTATTAAAAAGTGATTTAATAATAAAGATAAAGTGGTGTCATAGGTGCAATATAAAACAAGGGCTATAAAGTGGCGAGTAGTTACTGCACTTAGAGGTGGACTATTCCTGCCATGCATGTACATATATTCCTTCATATAAACAGTATACACACACACACACACACGCATACATGAACCTAAAGCATAGTTGCATATAGATATACATAAATGTACATACACATACATGACAAGTCTTAATCCTTAGTTAACACCCTCTGGCCCTTCTTGGTGGAGATGTAAAAGCCTGATGGATCAGTGGAGCAGCTCGGAGACAGAAACCCGTCACTGAACGTGCTCCTCTGTTTCACAAGTGCTGCAGTTAAAGGGTGTTTATTATTGTCCAGTATTGTAGTTTGTTTAGAGTACCTGTTTGTTGTCGGAAGTTTGCTTCTTTAGTTCTGCACTGGAGCTACAAAGCTCATGTAGCTAAAAACAGTAAAGGACAAAAGAGTAGTATCAGCTAAAACACTGGAAAACATTAACCAGCCGAAATCTGAACCATCAAATATTTGCCAGAAAATTCTAATTTGTTGAAACATATTTTTGGACAGAAAGAATAATTTGTTGTTCATATTTTTTAAAAACAAAACAAGTTTCTCAGTTGTGGTGTTTCCATTAAATGTGAAATACTTTTATAAAATCACGTGTGAATATGTTTGTTCTCGTGATAAGTCATTACAAACATGGCGGCAGTGGATGTAAACACATACTTCAGCTTTATACATACTGCTACCACGGCACTAGTGCTCATCATCAGCCATCAGAGGAGACGGAGACTTAACGAGGCTTTGGAGCGACAAGCCCCTTATACTTGGGAGCGGCTACGTATGCGGCGTTTTTGGGAAACTGTAGTCGATGGTTTTACAGAAGAGCTGTGGATTCAACATTTTAGAATGACTCACTCAACTTTTAATGAACTTTGTGATGCTGTGAGATCTCTAGTGGAGCAGCTGCACATTGTCCAAGGATTCTCCTCGTTATTCCAAATATGCTGCGTCATCTTCATCCTCTCACTTTCTGTTGTCTTCTTCTTCGTCTTCGTCTTTTTCGCCAATAGAAACGTCCGGTTGTTGATCACGTGACTCCCTTGATGCGAAAAAAGTCAGTTCGAGTGTTTCCATCACACTTTTGCAATATAAACCAACTTCGATACGACTGAAAAACCACCTCATCTTAGCGCAAAAGACTTTTATCCAAAAACGTGAGTTTTTTTTTTAATTGTCGTGTTTCCATTAAGAACATTTTTATTCACAATTCTAATTTGCGATATTTCATGGTCAATGGAAACGCGACTAATGTCATGTAAGTTTTTATTTTTGTAAGTGTTCAGAAGTCAGTATTTGGTGTAACAAGTCTGATTTGTTGACGTTATCCTTTTTAGATGTTGATGTTAGTCTTTTATTACTGTTGGGTGATGATGCACCTCCTGAAGCTAAAATTCAATCAGCTCAACTTGGATGGCTACTGACCATCCGTCGTCGTCTTGGTCATATTCCAGAGGATTTCAGTGGGTTTCAGTTTTGATTATCTGAATTTTAGAGATTGGGCTGAGCATATGAAGTGGTCTCTTAATTTTTCCAGAGCTGTGTATTGAAGCCTGAATTTTATCCACGTTTGCTTCTGTAAAGCATCGTCATGCTTCCAGGTTTGTTAATGCAGGACTGCAAATGGTAGCATTAAGCTACTTCTGGTAGTGTTGAAAACCAAGGCTGAGGCTCCTGATCTTGTGACCAGAAGGTCACCAGTAAAGTTCAATCTCCAGGCAGATCATGACTGAAATGCCTGTGAACAAGACACCTAATCCGCAACTGCTCCCTGGGCACTGTGGATAGGGCTGCCCACCGCTACGGGCACATCTTCTCGCAGCCTAGTGTGCACTTCACTGCACGGATGGGTTAAATGTGGAGGTCAGATTTCGTTGTGTGCAATCACACTGGCAAAATGTTGAATGTATTGCTAAACATGGTGGCTATGATGTGCTGTAAATGGCTGTAGACTGTGTAGCTCTTCATTTTGTAATGTTTTTATTCTGAAAGCTTTTATTCTGTGCTACAAAGTATTGTTTGTTTCTTTTAGGTAACCAGTTAGCTTGCTAGCCTAGCCTAGCTTTACAGCCTCCTCCATTTACTTCTAATTAAAATATTCCTTTGACTAGCTTGAAGCCACTTTTATCAGTTTCGACAGCAGAAACACTGAAATATGAGTGTTAGAGATGAGTTCATCCACTGCAGGATCATACAGCACTCAATTTGTAAGTAAAGCTTAACAAGAAAGAAACTCATATTACTATGATAAAGGTCTTTAAACAACACAATGCTGTACATTGTCATAAAGCATGAAGTGAAGTCCATTGGATTGTACTTCACTCTTTTTTCTTTTTTTTGTATAAAACTTTATTGCAGATTTTGACTATTTTAAAGCAAAACTTAGATATATAAACAAAGGAAACCTCAAGTACGTAGAAATAGACAGTGGAAGAAAGAAAAGAAAGAAAAAAAAAAAAAAAAAAATATATATATATATATAAATATAAAAATCACCAGTCAAAACACTGTGAACAGATCTTCCAAGAAGTAGTAGTATGTAATATAAGAATAAATAAATAAAAATAAATAAATAAATAAATAATACAAAAACTATTTAAAAGAAATTGAGATAAATTAAAGAAAAAAGTTGGGACTTCGAGCCAATAAAAATTATTTCTCACCAGCAAAAGAGCAAAGGGATGTTAACCAATTCTTGATTTACTTTATTTCCATTAATCAATCAAATCAGATTTATTTATAAAGCACTTTTTACAACTGATGTCACAAAGCAGCTTTACAGGGTTATTAATAACAAACATCAAATCATTTATCCCTAATCCCTGGTGAGCAAGCCAACGGTGACAGGGGCAAGGAAAAACTCCCTCAGAGCTGGAGGAAGAAACCTTGGGATGAACCAGACTCACATGGGGGACCCATCCTCCTCTGGTCTGCTAATTCTAAGTGTGTGATAAATCATAATCATATGATGTTGTAATGTTCAGGTGAGCTGATATGGTGACAGTAGTGGGACAGGGATGATGATGACAGTGGTAGCAATGATAATGGCCAGAAAGTCCATATGAACTCCAATGTGGGCAGTAGAGTAGGGCATCTGGAGCAGGTCACAGTAGTTGGTTGTTGGTGGGCAGCTGATCCAGCGAAGCATCATGCAGAGAATAGTAATCAGTCTTCCAACAGCCTTGGACCGGACCGGTGGGCAATCACTCACTCGGAAAAGACAAAAATGGAATTAGTTCTGTTTGGATTTATAGAGCAGGGGGATTATGAGACATATCAGAGTGTGGCTATTGACTCCGGCAGAACTATCTAGAACAGCCTACCTAAAAGGAGAGAGCCAAAAGGTAAACGGGCATGGGAGCTCCCCGAGACACTGGCATCCCTCTGCTCACTGTCAACAAACCTGAGTGATCGCGTGAGCAGCGGTTTGACAGCCCCAGCATCTCAGTTCACTATAAATCCCTACGTCAGTGCACCCCTGGACCTACAACCTTTGTACTCAGTTTGAGGCAGGCCTTTAGGTATACATTTTGTACTAATTTTTGGGTGCAAGATTGACTAATTAACTAGATTAGCCACAATGTTCCAATGTATAAGTAAAAAGCTTTGAATCCTAAACATATTTATTTGTAGTAAATTCGAAATTCTATTTCTATTCGAAAGCCTATGCAGACCAAGACTGGGCTGAACCCTTTCTTGGACAGTTTGTAAACTTGTGAAAGATTCTCTAGGCTCCACATACAAATTGTATTGAGGGTCATAGCACCATGTCTGGTTTAGAAACATCAAGACTTGACCTTCACCTCAACTGCACTCACTTCTAAAAGGGCTTTTATAGGTTAAGTGTAGTGTTATGAAGGCAGACCCAGTGGCAGAAACACACAGAGCTGCTGGAAGACTGGGATTCTGTCCTGTTTCCCTATGGTTAGATGCCTCTAAAGTCCACTACATTTTCTAGTGCACTTCCACTGGCCGGCCACTCGCTCAGACTCTCTCTCTGTTTCTTTCTCTCTTTTTCTCTCTCTCTAATGAGTGCTTTGGCGTAGTGAGGCTTAGCCATCCTCAGGCTGCATATGAATACTTTATGGGCCTTCCTCTGATGCCTCTCTGTCAGTTTGTCATGTGTGCTGGACCAAGAGGAAGCCCGGGGCTCTCTTCTCGACAAGGTCACGGCCACACACGCTCTCGCACACAATACACACACTCGCACTGAGCCACACAAGACACATGCAAAAGAGGAGAAGGGATGGATTAATACACTCGCACAAACAAATATGACGTATGTAGGCAGAATACATATTCATGCATATGGTACCTGTTTGTCCACAAAGGCAATGGAAATGAGGGGAAATATGTACATATGTTATAATGATGTAGATTAAAGATGTGTATGTGACTGCAGGAGCCAGAAAACTGGTCAAAACTCGACTCAGTATGATGTACATGTGCTGGTGGGCAATAGATTTGTACATATATTTTATGTATATGTAAACAGATAATTATTCAAATAAAAGTCATCTAATCTCGTATTCAAATTTAGTATAAGAAAAATATTGATTGAAAAGTAATCAAGGGTAGTTTAATATATGTGATGTATGTAATTTGCTAAACTGTCATATATTGTTGGAGATTGTAATATTGTATCTCCAAACATTAGAATATTGTGAAAATTCATTATTGTTTATAATTTTAATTTTAACAAGTTAAATAAACTTTTTTATTATTTTATTTAATTAATTTTAATTAACTCCGGATGGAATATTCTTACTTTATAAAATGATTCAATTTATGGGCGAATAATTTCATAATTTCATAAATTCCATAAATTCAGCCGAAATGGATATAAAGTGTCACATCACAAAATGAATTTTGTTGAATAAGTTAAATGTTTATAATTTAATTAAAAAGCGTAAAATGTCAGATTTTATATTCAGGACACAGTGATCATTCTTGCCTTTTACTGTTGATCAGTTTGACAGGAAAAGTCTAAATTGTTGCTATCAGCTTCATTTTGGAAGTATTGCTGTTCATTCCATCTGAAAATAGTTTTCACTAAAATTATGAACACAAATGTACTTTTTCACCATCTTCTAATTTTTGGAGCTTCACTAGAACATCTTAAATTTTTTGATTACAATACTCATTTGAACCTGTTGTATTGAACTTTAAAAATCCATATTGTTTACTACAGGCCTTAAACTTATTAGACCATTATTATTATTAGTATTTATTATTATTATTATTATTTTATTAGTATTTATTATATTATTATTTTATTTTTATTATTATTTTATTATTTATTATTATTTATTATTATAGGGTAAATTACATGACACATTACACATTTGCTGTCTTATTGTTCCAAAAGTAAGCTTAAATTAGCTTGGCCCACAATCTGAAACTGAGATCCAAATGTTTTTCACACTCACTGTTCAATTTAAATGATATTTAAAAATAAGCTTTACAGAGAACAAAATTGATTATGCCATTTTTCCACAAATTGTAGCACCCAATTTCTATATATTCATTGAATGTAACTTAAAAAATAAAACCTACAATATGAAATGTGTTGTAACTTTTGCTTAGGTGGCATTTATTTCTCCCAGCGTGTTAAATGTAGGCAAAAAAAGTGACTGCATTATAATGTACAGAAGTGTGTTAGAATATGCAAATCTTTGCTTATGACGGACTTGGCTTCTGATTAAAACTGCAGGCCTTTTAAAAATAGCTAATATTTTCAAAATCATTAAAAAGAGTCTAGCTGTAGTAAATTTTTGTCCACAGTAGATTTCAATTACTGCACTCATGTATATTACATTCAACACATTATAGGCACTAACGTTTTCAACCCCTCAGTTATGAGGCCAGGCGTTTGCTTGCTTTTAGATAAGATTAGGTGAAGGTGAGGAAGGAGGGGATCAGGCAGAAGTGAAAGAGGTTCTAAGGAGCCCTCTCATCTCTACACCCCTTCCATTATTGTATTTAAGCAAATTCTCTCTTTCCCTTGCGTTTGATTTAGTATACAGTGCATACCAATGAGAGCCGGCGGTTATGTGCTATTACATGCAGCCTGGCTGCGGTTGTTACACTGTCGCTAGCGGCTGGAGTGTGTTAAAAATGTAAATCTTCCTCTGGGGGAGATGTGTGTGTGTGTGTATGTATGTGTGTGTGATGGCTTCGGTGTGGATGGATAGAGGAGAAGAAGGGAAGCGACACTCTATGGCACCACCTGCTGGACATGCGTGTGATTGTAACAGAGGGCAACAGTACCGTGTGAGGATGGTCAGTTGAGGTCATGTGGAAAAATAAACAGTGATGCCTGCTGAAGAGTCATAGGACGTCTAAGATCTTGGTCAGCATTTCCCTTCTCCAGTGCTGGAGCGGAGCACCATCTGCTGTATTTGGTGCTCTAACACACCTGACTGGCCTTCATCACTACCTGATGATGTGATCTGCGTGCAGAAAACATGAAAGTGGAAGGGGTAGGCAATAGGACAGGCAGCTTTGATTTTTTCAGCCAATATCAGTTTTTTTAATGCCTTTTATTAGTGGTGCATAATATATCCACAGCCAATACATTGTTTCCTAATTAATCAATGATTTTTGGCCTCGTATTGAAATTATGGCTTAAGTATTCCTTTTTTCCCTTTATAATCTTATTTTTATCCAAGTTTTAACTTGTTTCCTCCTTATGCACCTTACAGCATGCATTATTACTCCCTGTAATGGCTGCAGATGACCATAATGTAACATGAATTTAATATCATATTACGTAGTTTATATTGCAATAGTTGCTTTTAATCATTAGTGTTATATTGTTGTCGGTTATTATCAGTTATCGTTTTGGTCCTGAAAATTCATCATCAGAGCATTTATACGTTTCGTGCTGTAGATTAATTGTGGACTTGTACTTTTCCAGTATGAGCAACGTGATTTTTATCTCTGGCTTTTAAATATCGTAAATGAAATATCATCTACTTATTTAGATAATAATGATCAGATAACCGGCTATATCAAATGTAAGCAGCACCTGGCTTTTTAGCTACAACATGTTTGTCCATTTACCAGTTAAGAAAGTAACCACAATCTGCCAATTAAATAGAATAAATTAGACAATTTAATCTCATGTTTTGGACAAAAAGTGACTGGATATCCTTAATTGCAAGGGCGTAACTTTGGGTCCAATATTGGGGGAGGGGGGTGAGCTGTCTGCCTATTTATTTATTTATTTATTTATTTATTTAATCATTTATGTATTTATTTAACTTTCTTTGTATTTACTCTGCACATTAAAAAATTAAGACATTTTTCACATTTCTTCCAACAGTAACAAATATTTTACACTTTTAGAATCTATTATATGACACCTAAATTTCTCAATTTTCCAAGTGTATTTACCTTAAACCGTATGTATTTCATTAAACATTAAACTCTTTACTACTAAACACGTTCTGTATGTATTTTATGTATTCTGTATGTAATTTTTAAAAGTAGCCCACAAAACCGCGTCCCGCCACGCTTGAATTTTCACCCGCGACTGGATTTTCAAACAAGCCCAATTTGGCGTGAAAACTGCGAACCTGGCAACCCTGGCGCTGCTGCTTACAGCAAACAGGTTGGGTGATACCAAGTTTTTGTGGGGAAAGGGGGGGTTACATTACCAAATTATTAAACATGCTAGTATTTTATCCAAAATTGATAATGAATAAAGAAAATTAACAAGTTATTCATGAAAGATGTTTTTGTAAATTGAAATTGTGACTTTATTGGGGGGGGTTATAGTGATTGGATCATATTATTGGGGGGGTCATAATTACGCGCAAATTACGCGCATGCCTAATGTATACCCAAATTTATTTTTCATAGTACATCATCAGCATTTATGGAGGCTGAATAACTGCACAAATAAAGATATTGAATTGGATTTAGTGCAGTATATTAAACATTTAAAAACTCATTCTTAGTTTTTTGTCCATTCCAACATATTAAATCAAATAAAATATTATGATGTGTTGTGAGTCTAGAAATATCTGATGCTAATTCTTCATTTAAATAATCCAGCGCTGCCCTGTTGTTCTCGTCTGCCTGTAGGCATGTTGGACAGTGTATTCTAGTTTGGCTTTGACAGTTTGGGACATGCAGGTTTAATCAGTACTGTGACCTTATGCTCCAATCAACATAAATAAAACCTGCTTTGTATTTGATTAAAATACAGTGGGATTAATTTTACACTGTGTTTTATCTCCTATTGTCATCTCCTTGTCTATATTAGGGCTGTGATGGCAAGAACCTGGCGGTACAATATGCATCATGATACAGGAGTTAAAATTCAATGCCTACAGTAATATTGAAAATATAGTGGTGACTTGGTCTCAAATCTAATTTTAGGAAATCTGTCATGGTTTAATAGTTTATTTTTGTGCACTCAGAATATTGGGATCATTTGGACTTATTACAGTCTCTGAACCATAAAAATATATACCTTATTAAAAAAACTATTAATTAAAAATGGATTTTGTTTTTGAGAATCTATGCAATAACACAAAACATGATGATACCGAAGTGTCAGTATTTTCTTACACTTCTACTCTAGTGTTCCCTGTTGAATACTGGAAGTTGGTCTATTTACTGACCACAAGAGATTGCAGACTAATTAAGTGCTGACCTTAAAATGCATTGGAAAAAAAATTGACTGGAGTCATTTAGTTATTTCCCAGATTTTGGCATGGAACATTGATGTGAAAGGGAATATCTTCTTCAATCCTAGTTTTCCTGAATTCAGTCATTTACGTTTTTATTACAGATTACATTGATAAATGCTTGGGTGTTGTTTTTGGTGTTGTAGTTGCTCGTGAGGGCAGTATCTTTTTAAATATGTATTTGTACTGGAAACCTACTGACAAGAATAATTTGCCACATGCACATAGTTGTGAACCAGCTTTTGAAAAGAACTTTTAGCCAGTTACATAGGACTGTTTTTTAAAACCCACTCAATTTTCTCCCTTTCCCAATGTGGTAATCGCCAATTAACCTAATCCATTAGCTCCCCCCATCACTATGCGCTGTCCCTGACCTCTCCTCCATTGCGTGCAATACTGCCACTGCCTCTTTTCAAACTACTGCCTGATACACCGTCCCTGGGGAACCAACGCGCTCGGAGGAAATCTCCAGTTTCAAATGGACCAATCAGTAGACGTCTGAGCCAGTGGACATTGCAATGTGAGAGTGATAGAGAGAGTGAGAGCACCATCTACCCATCCAGAGAGAGCACTGCCAATTTTGCTCTCTAGGGCCCCGGCTGTTAATGGATTCGAACTCGCAATCCACTGGTCATAGTGTCAGCGTCTTAGCCCTCTGAGCCACTCACATAGGACTGTCTTACCTAAACTATACAGACTGAAGTATTCTGAGTTCTCATTCATTATTTCTTTCAAAATCTCAGGTATTAAAGAGTTTGTCCTGCTTTTGTTAGAGTAGCTGTCTCTACTATGGAGCACTGCTGTGAGGATTTGATTCAGTAACAAGAGTGTTAGTGAGGTCAGGATGTTGACCACCACCTCATCACTACCTGATCCCAAATGTACTGGGTGTAGCACCATCATTCCAGAGAACACAGTGTGACTACACCACAGCTCAGAGTGCAGGGACACACTTCTGTACAGGGTCAAGATGTGTGTTGGCATTTATACATCCTAATAAAAGAGTTTTTAAAATAAGTAATATAATGTAATAAGTAATATAAACATAAGTAATATAATGTAATCAGCCAGTCAGTGGTCTAGATTTTGAAACGAGCATTCTTATTGGCTTACAGATGCACAACACAGACCACTAATCTATTGTAATATCATATTGATATACAGTTTTGCTCTGTTGTACTTAAATAATTGAAATACTCCGCCGTATCAGTGTTTCCTATCTGTCATTATTTCCATCTTATTTGTGGTTTAACATGCATCTCTGTTTGTTTCAGCGCGGAGGTTTGGTGTGAATGAGGTAGGAGGAGACGTAGTGAGTCTAGTGTCCCACGCTGCAGAGGTGCGGCTCCGCTCCACGCTGGAGAACGTCTCGGCTCTCGCGCAACACCGCGCGGACTCCTGCAAGGTATTTCAGCCTGCACTTCAAAGCCAGATGCTAAGCCTCGTTTCTGGCTAAGTTTATCCTCTTACCTGAGCTGGAGCCCAGTTGAACTCCTACACCCATACTTAACCATGGTTCGACATGCAAATCGCAAAAGGCGAAAATGATTGTAAATTTAGAGTTTCTCCTCTACATCAAAGCAGTAATTACATCTGCTGATGTCTCTGCTGCTCTTTGCGGGCTCTGACTAATGCCTGCTGTCATTACTGCATTTTACTGATAACTTAGTTTAGTATCTCTGAACATGAACTTGCCTCCGGCAGCATTTGGGACCTGTAAGCAGAAATCCTTGAAGGCTTCAGAATGTAACTGCTGTGTGAATCGAATAAGAAGTGAACTTGGCATTCATGTAGAAACTACCACAAAACACAGCAGAAATCCACAGAAATACAGTGGTAACCCTACTTATGAGTTTAATCTGTGCAGGAGCCGAGCTCGTTAGCTGGTTAGCTCGTTAGCTGGTTAGCTCGTTAGCTGGATGCATTTTCCCCATAAGAATACATGTAAAACTGATTAATCCGTGTCAGCCGGCCAATATACAGTATACTTTAATATGTAAATAATGTGTTTATATGGGTTTTTAAAACATAAACGAGACGACGGCGCTCGTGTAGGCTGGCGGCTAAGGAGGACAGGAGGACGGGCGTACGTGTATGGCATGGTTACACTTATCATATGAAAAGTAAAAGTAAAATGTATCTAACTTTCTTGTTCACTACCTTTTGCTGTCTTTGTGTCACTTTCACTAGCACTTTCACTTTCACTGGACAGCAGTCAAAGGTAATGACTGACCTCTTCTTCTACGCTAGCATCTAGGGGATGCTACGACCGCCGCGCCCCTAGCGGTTGGCATACTTGAACTAATTTAGGCTACTCGTTACTTGGAATTTTACTCGTTACCTGGAACAAAAATATTCTGGGATCTCGACTCATTACCTGGAATACTCGTTAGTAGGGATGCTCGTAAGTGGGGTTACCACTGTACATATATTTTCCTGAACCCACCTGAAGAGACGTCTGCGACCTGTTATCGTGCGCCTGCTATAGGAAAAAGGGCAGAAGATTTAAATGAGAATTTTACCTGGTGTACAAACTTGTAGGAAGGAAATGTCTTTCCCCCAAGGGAAGGTCTCTGTATGTGTGTTAGGTTCAGCATGTTTTGTAGTTAGTTTGTAGTTTTGCATTTAATAGGAAGATGCTAGAGGAGCTTGGCATTTATTTTCCTCTGATTTTGAAACACGCTCTCAGTCTTTCAGTGAATCCTGGCTGTCATCAGCTGAAAGCAGGGCAAACTTCAGCAGTGACGAGAAAACTTGCCCTGCCAGCGCAGCACACAGCCTCGCCTCAAAAAAAAAAAGAGAGCGAGTGAGAGTGACAGATGAGAGGCAGAGAGGAGTGCTGTTACCACCGCTAACAGGCTACAGCCTCAGAAGTGTATGTGTGAGTGTGGGTTCCTCCGTGGGCTGCTAGGCTTTGGTCCTCGTCGGTGCACTGCTTCACCTGGGAAGTGAAGAACAGAGCTGTGCGCGGAACGCGTCGGGGCTGCCTCGGAGAAGCTGCGAAACAAACAATTATCCCATTAACTCTGGGTGACCTACTAACTTCTCCATAGTTCAGTCACAGAAGGGAAAAAAGTTTTCATGGAGCAGAAGTTGAACCGTTTGAAAGTGAATGTTATCAGCCAATTGTGTGTGATGATGAGTTCATCACAGTGTTTTCCCATTCCAGGATGAAGAACGGTATGAGTCATCGTCAGATGTGAGGACACAGCTGAAGTTTTTCGAACAGTTGGAGCGGATGGAGAAACAGCGCAAAGATGACGAGGAGCGAGAGATTCTGCTCAAAGTGGCCAAAGTGAGTCTAACGGCATCAGATACACAGCAGATCATTTGGTAAATCAAGCTAATCTTGCCCTTACCCCTAATCGGGCAAAACATTTGGCGCCTGAAGTTCTTTAAAGTGAAGATATTATATCCCTTTGTATAAGTTAACTGATGGTCTTTAGCTTCATGTAGAAATCACCACAAACACAGTAGATATCACCAGAAATCCTGCTAGGCGCCTGAATGTAACTGCTGCACCATTTAAGGTGGAACATGAAATTCGACTAAGAAAGTATCTCCACATACTTTCTGACAGAAATCTGCAAAAATTTGCAGAAACACTTAAATTTCCCTCATTTGCATTTCCACAGACGGTCCAACTATTAACCCAACTTTTAGGGAAATTTTTTGTGTTGGGCTCACAGAGGTTTAAAAAAGCACTCAAACAAAAAGTGTTTATCACACATGTCCAGGTCCTGTTCCATACAAAGGTTCCTGTGCGTAGCTTTCTCTTTTTCAAAAACAAAATGGCATAACTGAGGTGCTATGGGGGTGGAGTTAATTCAGCCGAGTCCCCTTGTTATGCAGTAAGGCAAGACAAATCTGAATATCTTGTCGAATTTCGTTTTCAGATCCAAGCCTATCGCAAAAAAACTGTCGGTAACACTTTATAACTTTCATTAATAGCTCATTAACTAATGATTAATAACTTTATGGCTTTTTGTTTGGACTTCGGATTCGTTTTCCCTGATATGTCCTATTAAATTTTGCCTTGGAGGTATGGGGCCAATGTTGCTACCATTTTAAAACAACCATCCTGCTAACTGCATGTCTGAATCATGAAGTCAAGCAAACTATTGCTTACATGGTTTCTGACACCACAGAGCTGTGGAACTGGTTGATGTCAACTTTGTACATTTTCCAGATGTCTGCAGAAAGAGTGCTCCAAAAATGTGAAGCATTATGATATTCCTCTCCGCTTTTTAGGAATAATAATTTCTTCATGCCAAACCCTTTTTATTAAGGTCAGATGAACTCTTATTCACTTATGTCCGTTTTGTCACTGCCTGAGAGTCCCAAGCAGTCTCCAGCATCAACAAACAGCCAGCAGTACCTTCCCAGCATGCTTTACTTCCATTGAAGTTTGGTTCCATAAACTAAGGTGGGGGTGTATTGGGATCCCCCACAGGAGAAAGCATGCAACATGAAAGCAGAGGTAATTAGTTGACTTAAACAGCAGCGGCAATGATGATGAAGATGGTGGTGATGATGATGGTGACGTCCCGCTCCTAAGCCTTCTTGTTAGATTCCCACTGCTGTGTCCCTATTCTAATTAGGCAGTCGAGTAATTAAGCTGTCAGCCAGGAGATAATTGCTCTTGTGTTGCTCTTTCCTGATTCACCACCAGCACTATTTGTGAGTTAAGCTGACCTATTTATATGCACAGCAAGCAAAATTATAGAAAGATCCACATTTTGAGTTCAGTCAATCTTCCTAAGTGAAGTTAACCTTTTGACACCTGTGGCACATCTTTGGCTCAGTTGTTGAACGTACATTTTGTGCTTGCAGAGTCGTTCCAGGCAAGAAGACCCTGAGCAGGCTCGGCTAAAGCAGAAAGCTAAAGAGGTGAGCATAACGGAACAGTATAATGTGGTATATTTAGGCCCTCAAAACATGAATTTTACATGAGGTACTCATACGCTTGATGTGTCATTGTAATTACTACTCCTGCTTTTTTCCCTTCAAGTTATTTTCCACATCTTCAACATCACAAGGTTTTTCTTGAGTGGACACAAACTGTCCTGATCATCACAGCTTAAATTTAATGATGCATGACTCCTCACATCCACTTACGCTTAACCAATACAGCTGCAGGAAGACACAAAAGATCCTACTGCCATTTGAGTCATATTCCCATATACACCAGCCACATTGATTCTTAAAACAGTGGTACATGTGAAGGTCTTGCATACAGTGAGAAAAATAAGTATTTGAACTCCTGCCAATCAGCAAACATTCTGGCCCTCAAAGACCTGTTAGTCCGCCTCTAAAAAGTCCACCTCCACTACACTTATTATTCTAAATTAGAAGCA
>BRDA01012616.1:2989-15074 GCA_036984385.1 Crenuchus spilurus | reverse complement strand
TGTCTGTCTCTCTGCCTGTCTGTCTGTCTCTCTGCCTGTCTGTCTCTCTGCCTGTCTGTCTCTCTGCCTGTCTGTCTCTGTCTCTCTGCCTGTCTTTCTCTGTCTCTCTGCCTGTCTTTCTCTGTCTCTCTGCCTGTCTGTCTCTGTCTCTCTGCCTGTCTGTCTCTGTCTCTCTGCCTGTCTGTCTCTGTCTCTCTGCCTGTCTGTCTCTGTCTCTCTGCCTGTCTTTCTCTGTCTCTCTTTCTCTCTCTCTTTCTCTCTCTCCTTCTGTGTCCCTGTCTCTGTGTCCCTGTCTCTGTGTCCCTGTCTCTGTGTCCCTGTCTCTGTGTCCCTGTCTCTGTGTCCCTGTCCGTCTGTCCCTGTCCGTCTGTCCCTGTCCGTCTGTCTCTCTCTCTCTCTCTGCCTATCTCTCTCTCTCTCTCTCTCTCTGCCTATCTCTCTCTCTCTCTCTCTCTGCCTGTCTCCCTGTCTCTCTCTCTCTCTCTCTCTGCCTGTCTCCCTGTCTCTCTCTCTCCATCTGTCTCCCTGTCTCTGTCTCTCTCTTTCACTCTCTCTCTCTCTCTCTCTCTGTCTCTCTCTCTCTCTCTCTGTGTTGTTTACTCCCTGTCTTTCCCAATCTCATCATCTTTTTATCCTCAAATTGTCCTAAACACAAATAAGGTGCTCCCTCAGTTATAACGGCCCATCAGTAATCACACTTCAGATGACATTAGTATCGGCTGCTGTTTGAACAGAGTGAGTACAGAGCAGAGTTTGAGCTGTGTGATGGAGCTCAGTCATTACAATCTGTTGGTGGGGGGGAGTTTAGTGCCGAGCGCTGAATTACAGATGGCGTAACTAGGTTCCTCTTTCACTCCTCATCAAATAAATGAATATGAAAGCGAGGCACCGCAGTGGCTGCGGGCGCTGAGGAGATCCACGTCGACACCAAGCAGTCTCTTTGCTTCCAGAACCTTCTGTTTAGCCCTAATAGAGTCACTGTAAGTCTCGCACCGACAATTCTTCCTCACTGTCCTCTGTACCCTGCGGTCATCCTCACCGGAGCTGTCAGTCAGCTCAAAGTTCAGCCACCAGGCCGCTAACGTGCTAGGAGAAACCACACACACACACACACACACTCTGCGTGTGTGCGTGCGCGTGCATGTGTTGCCTGGTTTCTCCAGGGTAACCATGCGTGTGCATGCAATGTGCATGACTTCCCTTTGGATTAGCATAACCCTGACTTAATTAGCATGTAAACGTTGCCTTGAATTAGCTTTTTGTCAATTTCCCCTCTTCACCACAGCACTGTGTGTGTACACAACCAGAGAGGTCGCCAATATTTAGACATTTTATATATATATAGTAGCTAGAAAATTACTTTAGCATGTTTTCATTCAACCCAGATGGCCTAAATACATGTTGTACTGTTATATTTCACACTATTAGCCTCAGACCGCAGTGTAAAGAGAAACCAAACCTTACGCTTACGGGAATTTAATTTCTTCATGTGTACCAGACATGAAAGTGTGGATATAAACTCATAAAATATTATGACCACCTATGAAGGAGTTAGGAATATTAGGAATACCCACCCTTGGCTTGAATAACACTAGTGTGATATGGTGACATGGACTGTATTATGTGATGGAAGGTATCTGGAGGCACTCTTGCTCATTCCAGCTGCAGCAGAACACCGAGGCACCTCTCACCAAAGTTGTTCCTCTCTGGAATCAGTGGCCTGTAGGGTAACCCTGTTAGGCTTTTGGGAGAGGCACTCCATGTATGAGAAGTCCATTCTCAAAACACCTCTATGTCGGGTCTAGAAGATGCCACAAAGTTACTGATTTCATTATGTCATGGTCATAATATTCTTGTCTGTGTGTGTGCGTGTACACACATACTGCTGTCCATATGGATAGTATTTCTCCAGAGCATCCCGTCTTCTAAAGTTCCAGGACATGAGTGTTCTGCTATTAATACAGAAGAATGTCATTATTTAGAAAAGGTACACTTTACAGCTTTCTGATGTAATAAATAAGCCTAAATCACCAAATTCCTTTGTTTAATGGTATTAGGCTCTCTTAAGCAAGTGGAAATGCTGGAGATTTAGCCATTTTCATCTTTAAAGTGCCTTCATGTTTATGCTGAGGGCCTTGAATGAGGAGACGAGTGTGGATAGCAGTTATTAAAGCTAATTATTGGCCGTTTGCCTTATTTTTTATTTATTGTTAGTAACATTTTGCATTGTTGACTGAGCTCCTAACTTTGTTGCTTATTTCAGCTCAGTGGCTCCAGAGTGTAACGAGCCTGTGTATGACACTGATACACACTCGTTGCTTTTGGAGCCACTGTTTGTGTGCACGGTGGTGTGAGTGTGAGGGTGAAGAGAGGTGAATGTTGGAGAATGGAACACACACACACTCCTCCTGGCATGGCTGCCTCTGTCATTGCCTGCTAGGGCGAGATGACTTTACCTGCAGGCTGTGCTTTTGAAACCTCTCTCTCTCTCTCTCTCTCTCTCCCTCACTTCTTTCCCTTATGGAAAGAAATTGAATTAAGTACCCAGATATGGGGGTAAAAAAGCTTTGAGTTAGGCTTTGCTAACGGATTCAGACTCTGTCTGGCTCTGCTGAGTGTTGGCGGTTTCATTTACATGCTGGAGTTGGAGCTGAGGTTATGAAAGGGTTGCAGAATTTCATTTTACTGACACTGTTGCACTATGTTCGAGGTGCGCAAAGTGATAATTCCACACTGCCCTTACAGCTAAAGGCCAGCGTTTCATCTTAAAGCAGTTTCTTCTCATGTTTTTTTTCTGGAATCACATCCTGTATTAACAGATTTTTATTTCTTTAATGTGTTTATGTTGACTTATATATTGTATATGGCATGGGGGCCATAGCAACCGCCTTGGGGGCCATAGCAACCGCCTTGGGGGCCATAGCAGCCGCCTTGGGGGCCATAGCAACCGCCACAGATACCACAGTATCACCTTACAAACCAACTGGGATACCTTAGCTTGTGGGCCATGTTAGCAATGCGCAACATCCCGCGTTTCCTTCAGGAAATGCTCTTTTCTAGTTTTAATATGACTGTCATTCAAAGGGCATGTTTAAGTTATTATAATAGTATGTATGATGCATGAAGTAATTAACTTTTATTGATTTTTTACAATCTGTCCTCACAATTTGGAATGTGCAGAGTTAATGTTACGTTTGTTAGCAACCAATTTCATGTAGTTTTATTACAAACATTTACGGATTAATATGATTGATTCTAAACTTTTGAATGTGTTTACAGTTGTATTTCTGCTCTTGCTCCACAGATGCAGCAGCAGGAGTTGGCCCAGATGAGGCAGCGAGATGCCAACCTCACCGCTCTGGCCGCTATAGGGCCGCGCAAAAAGCGCAAACTCGACTCTGGGGCCTCCGCTTCTGGAGAGGTAAGAGTGCTTGGCTTACACTGCCGCTCAAATATTTGGGGTCATCGAGAACTAATTATTTTAGAAGAGATCTTTTTATTTCCAGCTCTATGGACACTAGGATAAGATGACACATGCTCTGCTCCATATCTTCTTTGGTAGAATGGGGAGATATTGGTCTCATATATTTAGTACAGTTGTTTACACTCCAGTTGAAGTTTCACATTTTATGCAAAGCAGCATGGCATGTCTGAATATTAGGAACATAATAGAATTGATAGAATATAGATATTGGTCTATAAACAGGCTCAGAATTTTTTTATTAGTCACTAGAACAGGAGATTAGTCCTAAATAAAAAATTAATTAATCAATAATTAATTACATTAATCAATTAGATAGATATTGGTCCACAAACAAATTCAACAAACTAGATAGTTTTTGAAAAATATGAAGTTTATCTTGTTCACCATTAGTGAAATAAGTGTTGTTGCACTAATGCTAGCTCAAAGCACACATCAACCATATTCCTGTATCCCCTGATGCTTTGCAAGAGAGTTATAGAGGAGAGTAATCAGCTGTGCTAAAGACTATAAAATCACTGTCAACACCTTGAGACACCAAAACTGAACAAAAAGCAGTCTTACCTCATCTTTGTCATAGAAGGCTGAGGATCTGTAGCATCAGTGTTGTGGATTAGATCATAGCCTTGATGCAGCTAAAGAACTCGTTTTCTTCTGAAATCAAAGTTGCCATGGAAAATGTTCAGTTTAATGGGTGACTCCCAAGTGTTTGATCAGCAGTGCATGTTTACATCCACATTACTTTTTATTCTGGTCTTATGACCAGATGGCTGCAGAAAAGGATACCTATGTCTTTAAGATATTCTTCAGTACAGTGTAGGAGTGGTTGTTGTACCAGTATGAAAGAGTGCCACTATGATGATGTCTTTTGATATGGATCATGAGTCAAAAACAGTGAGCCACACACAGCCCTGCCTCTGAGACAAACTGAACACAAGCATGAACATCTTACAACTAAATAATAATAACTTATAAAATCTAATTGGAGAGTGGTTCAGTTATAGCTTATAACAGGTAATGAAATAAGACTCTAGTCAATATGTAATGGTCTCAGTAGGATCATGTCAGTCCAGTGAAACACAGTGATTAGTGTTTTCATTAATTATTCCATAGAATAAGGATTTGGTAGATTTTGAAGATTCATATTTATTAACTGTTTTAAGCGAAGCTGTGAGGCACAATTTTATTTGGACTGTTTTATAGCACATTCTGACCATTACATATTATCTCCAGATAAAATTACATATTATCGCCAGATAAAATGACATATTATCGCCAGATAAAATTACATATTATCGCCAGATAAAATTACATATTATCGCCAGATAAAATTACATATTATCTCCAGATAAAATTACATATTATCGCCAGATAAAATTACATATTATCGCCAGATAAAATGACACATTATCGCCAGATAAAATGACACATTATCGCCAGATAAAATGACACATTATCGCCAGATAAAATGACACATTATCGCCAGATAAAATAATCTTGTGAAAGTTTGTGTTCATAATTAAATAAAAAAGGGGTCATACTTTATATTCTTTACACATAAAGTGACATTTTTCAAGCCTTTCTTGTTTTAATGATGATACTGTTTGAATAGTAATTTCCTCAAACTCCAAATGAAATATTCTAATCATTTAAGATTCTGGATTTCTGATTTTTATCGACAGTAAAACACAGAAAGGTTTGAAATATCACATTACATGTTAGGAATATAATAAATACAACAGTCAACCTCTTTAAATGTAATTTTGAACCCAAATGAACTTTATCATTTTTGAGATCCATTAGTATTGTGTTCCACAACAAAAAAGTTATGTTAATGATGCCAACATTAAAACATGCTTTTATTCTCTTAGAACCACTGTTTTGCTGGCTTAACATTAAGTGGTTAAAGACAAATCTGCTGCTGTTTTCTTCTGGAAATGTCTCTTAATGCTCCATGCATAAATAATATCACCACAGAAAGAAGTGGCTGCAGTTGAATGACCTGCCACATGGGTTAGATCTTTGCATGGCTTGCATTGATGTGATCTGCTGTTGTGTGTGGCTCTAAATGTCCCCAGTATAAAGAGCATAAATAACCAAATAAAAGCATTACTTCTGCTCCCTGAGTGCACTGCTGACCCCTTTCACTGTGCTTTATCTTCATCTGTTCACAAGATTCCAGCATTTAAAGCAAGAAACAAAAGAGAAAAGGGGAGAAACAGACTTGTAGAAAACTGTACCTACAGTACTGATCCCTTTTAAAGCTCTCTGTTAGAGCCAGTCTTTCAGAATGTCACAGGGAGGGGAAAAAGAGCTTTTATTGCACATGTATCTGAAGGTGAAGGCAACGAGCCGATCTTTCTCATTTTCACCTCCCCACATTTCAGTCTTTCACATCCGCCTCTATAGTGCCTTTGGCAGTCCTGTTTTTTCCCCCCTCTCACCCTCCCTCTGTCTCTCTCCCCCCTCCCTCCCTGTGGAGTAAAGTGAATGTGACTTTTCTAAAGGGGTCAGTGTTGGCCTCGGGGCTTGTAGCTGGGCCTGCTCTGAAGGGGCCAGTCAGATATTTCATCTCCGCAGTAATGCGCCCGAGGGTTAGCGTGGCCTGGAGCGTGAGTCAGCCTGCCAGCTAGCCGGCTACACTACGACGGCTCCACTTTTAATTCTAACCCTGCTTCCTGACAGCCCCACAATGCTAGCTTCCCTTTAGCACTCTGTTAGGGCTGCCTATAGTGTCATAGCAATGCTGGAACTGAGGATACATAGAGGACAACAGCTCAGACACTGAGAGAAAATCCTCTTACTCTGCTCATTGGGTGTGCATTCAGGGGAAGGTGATATATATATATATATTTTTTCACATCACCCTTTGTTTAGGCCCCAAGCCCTCTGGGCAGTTTCTATCTGATTGCCAGTCAGGACTGGAGCTGCTGTCTCAGACTTGACGAACCGTTTGGGCTGTAGGCACGGCCTGCAGCGCAGCCCGAGGCTGGATTAGTCAGTCACAGAGCAGGTGATGAGGGCGTTCCTCAGGGGTGAGTTCTAGGCCCGACTTTAATAAAGGCTGCCGCGCGCCCACGGGGCTGCATACCAGACTAAGCCTAGGGGGGACTGCGCATGGGGTCAGAGTTGAGCTGTCCTCCGCATATTAACATGTCCTTTCCACTTTGGAGGCCAGAGGGCCCACAGTGGGGAAGAGTTGAGGCTACAGAAAGCAGACATGGGGATAGAGAAGAATAGGGAATGACAGAAAAAAGAAGGGAGGTGGAGTTCTCTGAGCAAGTCGTCTGGTACACACATCCTTCTCATCCTCTGTAATGACTGTGGGATAATAGACCTTAGTATACTCTGATTGGCTTTTGTATTTCATGTGTGTATTTCATTTGTGTGTGTGTGTGTGCGCGTGTGTGTGTGTGTGTGTGTGTTAAAATGCCAGGTTTTTGTGATTAAAAAAAATCAGACCAAGCTTAATCATTTCAGAACTTTTCCCATCTTTAATGTCATCTATAATCTGTACGACTCCATTGAAAAGCAGACTGTATAGAGAGAATATTGTGTAGAGGGGAAAAAAAACATAGATATGGTTGCATACATCTGGACACCCTCATCATTTAAGGTGATTCTGATGACATTGAGCTGTTCTAGTAGGATTTTCTTGATATTTAATTTGTTGCAACTTACAATAAAAGCCATGATCCACAGAGAGCTTATAATGCATCAAAGACATCTCATTGTTGAAAGGCATCAGTTAGGAGAAGGGGACAAAGCATTCCCAATGCGTTAGATATGCTATGCAACACAATGAAGATGGTCATCAAAAAGTGGATAAAATTTGGTACAACAGTGACATTACCAAGAACTGGACTTCCTTCCAAAACTGATTAAAAGACAAAATGAAAACTGATCTAAGAGGCTGTCAAAAGATCTACAGCAGCCTTAAAGGAATTGTAGGAATCTGTGGCAAATACTGGTGTGTGTGTGTGTAGTACATGTGATAACTATCTGGAATATTGTTGATATGTCTGCACTGTGTGGTAGGGTGGTAAGACAGAAGCATTTTTTTTATAAAACAAAAAAACCCATCAGTGCTCAGCTACGTTTTATCAATATCATGTAAACACGTTATGGTCTGTTGAGACCAAGGCTGAAAATTTTAGCCATAATTCCAAAAGTTGTTTGGTACAAAATCGACACTTTGCATCATGAAAAGAACACCATACCCACATTAAAACATGGCGGAGGGAGCAGTATTCTTTGGGGCTGTTTTTCTGCAGCTAGAACTGGGGTTTTAGTCAATGTGGAGGGAATTATGAACAGTTCAAATATCAGTCAGTTTTGGCACGAAACCTTCAGGCCTCTGCTAAAAAGCTAAAGATGAAGAGCATATATCCACATCAACAAAACAATGCTTCACCAGAAGAAGAACAAAGCTTTGAAATGGCTGGAAAAGAGTCCAGTCCTGAATCCAAATGAAAATCTGTGGGTTGACCTGAGGAGGGATGTAAACAGGACATGCCCTCACAAATCTTGACAGATTTGGAGTGTTTTTGCAAGGAAAAGTCAAATCAACTCCTGCCCAAATACTCTGAATGCTGTCTAAATTCTAAGGCCACTTCAACAAAGTACAGTGGTACCCCTACTTACAAGCATCCCCACTAACGAGTATTCCAGGTAACGAGTTGAGATCTTGGAATATTTTTGTTCCAGGTAACAAATAAAATTCCAAGTAACGAGTAGCCTAAATTTCTTCAAGTATGCCAACCACTAGGGGCGCGGCGGTCGTAGCATCCCCTAGATGCTAGCGTAGAAGAAGAGGTCAGTCATTACCTTTGACCGCTGTCCAGTGAAAGTGAAAGTGCTAGTGAAAGTGACACAAAGACAGCAAAAGGTAGTGAACAAGAAAGTTAGATACATTTTACTTTTACTTTTCATATGATAAGTGTAACCATGCCATACACGTACGCCCGTCCTCCTGTCCTCCTTAGCCGCCAGCCTACACGAGCACCGTCGTCGTCTCGTTTATGTTTTAAAAACCCATATAAACACATTATTTACATATTAAAGTATACTGTATATTGGCCGGCTGACACAGATTAATCAGTTTTACATGTATTCTTATGGGGAAAATGCATCCAGCTAACGAGCTAACCAGCTAACGAGCTCGGCTCCTGCACGGATTAAACTCGTCAGTAGGGTTACCACTGTATTAGTTAAAGGGTGTCCATATTTGTGCGGTCACATTATTTTAATTCTTTATTTTTATTTTTTTTCACCCTAAAATGCAGATTATAGGGGACATGAAAGGTGGATAAAGTTCTGAAATGATCCATCTTGGCCTGATTTTTTTTAAAACCTGGCTTTTTAACAGGGGTGCCAACATTTTTGCATGTACACACACACACTGGAGCATATGCATTGTGAAAGTACTGCATTTTGCCATTAACTTTGATTTAGTCAGCACAGATGATCAAGAAAGCCTGGTGCAAAGAAAGAAGAGGAAGAAAAAAAGATAGATTTAGAGAGAGAGAATGAAGAAATGAGGTACAGAGAGAGAGAGAGAGAGATACGCTTGCCCTTCCCTGCAGCAGAATTAACAAGGCATCACATGGAAAACTATCTGAGGCCGGCTATGAAAGAGTGGGGGAGAGGAGCCATTAAAAGCAGCCTGGAGGGATGGACTGCACCCAATATCACTAAAGCAAGCTCTCTCACCCACTGAAGCAAGGGCTCGCTCACAGGCAAAAAACCGCGCCGAGTTCTATAGCCACAATTAAAACCTCCCCTTCTGCCAGATGAGCCCGGGGCGAGGGAGACGGGAGTGGGGGGAAGGGACAGGCATGGAATACCAAAGGCAGACTGAAATGTGGAGCCAGTAATGAGCTGCACCAAAGCCGGCCTTTTCACACTGGGCTGGAGTTTAAAATGTTACCAGTCGTGCTTTTAGGAGCCAGCGCATATGCTGGGTGCTGTTTTCTTAGCATGCTTGACTCTACTGTCACGTGTTGTGCTGTACACTTCAAGACTCCCTACTTGTTGCTTATTGTCACCTTATTCAGTCTGGAGAGGGTTTATTTGGATCATTCCCAGACCCATAATTTATCATATACCAAACAGCCATAACATTAAAACCACCTTTTTGTATCTACAGTCATTGTCTGTTTGACCAGATTACAGTTACAGACTGTAGTCCATCAGACTCTCTGTGTTCTTCAGTGATCAGCATCCCTACAGAGCAGCTATTATTTGGGTAGATCACTCTCAGCACTGCAGTGACACCACTTACTGGTAAGGTGGACTGTAATAGAGTGGACAGTGAGATAAGTGTTTAAAATCTCCAGCAGCTCTGCTGTGTCTGATCCACTCTTACCAGCACAACACACACTAACACACCACCACCTCGTCAGTGTCACTGCAGTGCTTATAATGATCCTCCACTCAAATAATACCGCCTCTGTGGGGGGTCCTGATCATTGATGAACAGGTGAAAGGAGGATAATAAAGTATAATGGACTACAGACTATAATTATAGAACTACAGAGCACATCTATATGGTCTACGTGGACAGTGAGTGTAGATGAAGTGAGGTGGTGTTTTCATAGTAATTTCTTGCCGACGTAAAATCGCAGAACGTTCTCAGGTGTGTTGAAGCTCATCCTTTGAGAATGTTCTCAGAAGAGCTCAGTTTACTATGTTGGTTATGGAAGCATCCAGTGGCCACAGGTGCAGAGACTGTTGCCGTGCAGGTAAGCAGCTCATTATTAAACTAGCACTAAGCAGTTGATAGGGTGTGCCTTTTTAAACGGACCTTATCCCATGTTTTCTTGCTTTTTTTCTCCCCTGAGGACCACTTGTGACCATTGTGTGGGTCTTGGAATTATAGACATAAGCTCAGCGCAAATACACAAATACAGAATTTGTGATGGTTTGAATATATGAAATTAGCCCTTACCTTTAAATCTAGTCATAGCCAGTCCATCACCACATTGGAGATGTTTGATATATGTAAAAAAATCATTTTTTAATATATACACCTTAACAGCATCATACAGACTGCTCAGTGCTAATCTGGTGACTAAGCTTTTGTTACTTGTTAGCTACATTAGCTAGCTACAGAAGTGATTGGCTACATTTGCTCTAGGGACATTTTTTGTGTCCTTTTAAAGGGGTTGTATCTAAAAAATCTATTTTTATGTAATATGTCAACATTTAAATATATATATATAATTAATTCTTTGTTTAATGTTTATATATAGAAACAAAATGTAACCAAAACTGTCCATTTCAAATTCATAGATATTGTGATGTCACTGTAGCCATGTGGCAGCTTATTCTGCCTACAGCATTTAAGCTCCGCCCATTCACACTGAAGCATTGAAACCTGGAAATGCTTTCTGAAAGAGATTCGATACAAGACAGCCAATTAAAGTGGAGGTCATTTACATATCACTCTTAAAGGCACAGTAACACAAATTCAAGTTGAAAAATTAATTTAGACTGTTTATAGTATGTAAACACTCCATCATTGGACCTTCAGTAGAGTGCAAGAAAATGGAAGATTTGGGCCCTTTAATACTCGGGTACCAACATGTTATCAGCTAATCCTCCACTGGACAGACTGTCCATCAAATTCCCCTCCAGTCTGTTTAGAGACTCAGGCGGATGTTTAGGGCTCATGTAGATGTATGTAATTGGTCTGTAGTTGGCTTATAGTTTGAAAACGTTCAGCAGAGTAAGTCATTACTATCAAACTCACATAGGCGGCACATTTGACTGATCCTGCCAGCTGATCGACATTTCTGTGTATTTGAGTGTTACGATGCAGTGCAGTATGTCTGTGTGTGTGTGTGTGTGTCTATATGTGTGCAATCTGTGAGTTATCTGCATGTGTTTTGACATGATAAGACGGATCATGAGGGGTGTGTTATCAGTTTGCATGGGCTGAGTGGAATAACTTAATGCCAGAGATTGCCTGTGTGTGACCTCAGGCTAGTGGAGCTATGAGGAGGAGGCAGGCCTTACTCTCAGTGAATGTAATGTTGTTTTTCTCTAAACATCATCTCTGCAGCAACTTCCACTTAAACCGAGACATGTCACACTGCCTACATCCAGACTGCGTTGTTTGATCATCATGTGTTCTGGATTTCATCACAGTGGGTTCATAATCAGGCCCAGCCCTGCTACTAGACAGCCTTTTATTATAAAGCTACCACATTAGTGACTTTTCTTCTGAATTCCTCACTATGGTTGATGTCGGTGTGGTTTTTTTTACCATGCTCATAGAGTATGCATTAACTTAACTCATGTATTCAAATAAGGCTTGTGTAATTTAGAACAAAAAAAGACAGAAATTGTGTTTCTTAAACATAGTTTAAACATCAATAAACACTATTAATCACTAGAATGAGATATTAGTCCATAAACAACCTCAATAAACACTATTAATCACTAGAATAGGAGATATTAGTCTATAAACAGCCTCAATAAACACTATTAATCACTAGAACAGGAGGTTAGTCCATAAACATCCTCAATAAACACTATTAATCACTAGAATAGGAGATATTAGTCCATAAACATCCTCAATAAACACTATTAATCACTAGA
>BRDA01012614.1:143246-154959 GCA_036984385.1 Crenuchus spilurus | reverse complement strand
AATGAAAAGTCGTCTGTGTGCAGCTTATATAACAGTGTACATTTATTCTTCCCTCAAAATAACTCAATATACAGCCATTAATGTCTAAACCACCAACAACAAAAGTGAGTACACCCCTTAGTGAAAGTTCCTGAAGTGTCAATATTTTGTGTGGCTGCCATTATTTTCCAGAACTGCCTTAACTCTCCTGGGCATGGAGTTTACCAGAGCTTCACGGGTTGCCACTGGAATGCTTTTCCACTCCTCCATGATGACATCACAGAGCTGGCGGATATTCAAGCCTTTGCGCTCCTCCACCTTCCGCTTGAGGATGCCCCAAAGATGTTCTATTGGAGACATGCTTGGCCAGTCCATTACCTTTACCCTCAGCCTCTTCAATAAAGCAGTGGTCATCTTAGTGGTGTGTTTGGGGTCATTATCATGCTGGAACACTGCCCTGCGACCCAGTTTCTGGAGGGAGGGGATCATGCTCCGCTTCATTATTTCAGTACATACTGGAGATCAACTCCCCAACACCTGCTGCACTCATGCAGCCCCAGACTATGGCATTCCCACCACCATACTTGACTGTAGGCATGACACATTTATCTTTGTACTCCTCACCTGATTGCTGCCACACATGCTTGAGACCATCTGAACCAAACAAATTAATCTTCATCAGAGGACCTGGTTCCAGTAATCCATGTCCTTTGTTGACATGACTTCAGCAAACTGTTTGTGGGCTTTCTTGTGTACAGACTTCAGAAGAGGCTTCCTTCTGGGGTGACAGCCATGCAGACCAATTTGATGTAGTGTGTGGTGTATGGTCTGAGCACTGACAGGCTGACCCCCGACCTCTTCAATCTCTGCAGCAATGCTGACAGCACTCCTGCATCTATCTTTCAAAGACAGCATTTGGATGTGACACTGAGCACGTGCACTCAGGTTCTTTAGACGACCAATTCAAGGTCTGTTCTGAGTGGTCACAAAATTGAACACACCTGCACACCTGAGACCTAGTAACACTAACGAGTTACATGATATTTTGGAGGGAAAATGACAAGCAGTGCTCAGTTTGGACATTTAGGGGTGTAGTCTCTTAGGGGTGTACTCACTTTTGTTGCGGGTAGTTTAGACATTAATGGCTGTATGTTGAGTTATTTTGAGGGAAGAATAAATGTACACTGTTATATAAGCTGCACACAGACGACTTTTCATTGTGTCCAAGTGTCATTTTGTCAGTGTTGTCCCATGAAAAGATATAAATATCTGCAGAAATGTGAGGGGTGTACTCACTTTTGTCATACACTGTAAAAGTAGAAACAATCTGAGACATGCAGCAACACATCTTGAGGATTCTGTCTGACTTGACACAGAATTACATGTCTATGGTTCACACACACAGTGCCAAATGTCCCAATCTATGCCACATTCTGTAATACAATCATAAAATCAATAATCCTGCTTGTAGCTCCACGCAGCTTTAATCTTCCCTCATCTCACTAAAAGATTCAGTTCAGGCTTTGAGAACCAGGGTTATTAGTACTGAAAGCACAGTCAAAAGGTTCATTCAGATCCTGTCTGTACATGCTGCTATAGGCAGAGCTGTGAGAAAAGACATACTGCTTCTATTCACAAGCACACAAATGGATAATGACGGCTAATTTCAGATATTCTTCTACAAGCATATTCGTTATTCTTTCAGGAGCCCAAGACAGAGCTATCTGACTGAGGACATACATATCAGAGCATACTGTATATACACAGTCACATGCAAAAGTTTGGGCACCCCTGTTAAAATGTCAGATTATTGTGATTTAAAAACCAATTTCAGAACCTTTTCTATCTTTAATGTCACTTATAATCTGTACAGGGTCATTAAAAATGAAAATATTTAGAGATAAAGACTAAAATTCAGAATGAACTAATCACATTCAAACACAACTGCCATCATTTAAAGTGAATCTGATTAACCCCTCAAAATGGCCTACAGCCACAGTTAAGGAGCTGCAGAAATTTCTGGCAAGTACTGGTTGTGTGGAACGTGACTACAATTTAATTTCGTCTTCATATGTCGGGACTGTAGGGTGGCAAGACGGAAGCATTTACTTACAAAAAAAAACATCCATTTCCTGACTATGTTTTGCCAAAATCATGCTGGAAAACATGTTCTGGTCTAAAGAGATCAAGGCGAAACATTTTGGCCATAATTCCAAAAGGTATGTTTGGGGCAATCACCAAAAGAACACCAGGCCCACAGTGAAACATGGTGGAGGCAGCATTAGCTCTGGGGCTGTTTTCTGTAGGAACCAGGGCTTTAGTCAAGCTGGAGGGAATTATGAACAGTTCCAAATATCAGCCAATTTTGCAGGAAACCTTCAGGCCTCTGCTACAAAGCTAAAGATGAGGAGGAATTTCACCTTTCAGCACAACAGCGACCCAAAGCAAACCTCCACACTGATAAAAGAATGACTTCACTAGAAGAAGATTAAAGTTCTGAAATGCACAGCCAGACCCCAGACCTTAATCCTACTGAAAATCTGTGAGTTTTGCTGAAGAGGGATGTACACAGGAGTTGCCCTCACAATCAGACAGATTTAAAGTGATTTTAAATGCAAGAGTGGGCAAATATTGCCAAGTCAAGATATTCCATGCTGACAGACTCCTACCTAATTTAATCAAAGTGAATATTGGTAAGTATAGAGATTATGATTTTGACCAATAAGAGAAGAGAATATTTACATTTTCTGATAGTCTAAATATTTAGATTTCATTTGTGTGTCTGAGCCAGGAAACTGTAAGCCGACCTGTTTTTCCATCATTTGTGATAGTGGAGTCATATGCTGCTTGCTCCCAGTTCTCTAGCTGCAGATTCTGATACTGCACTTGCACTTGTGTGAAGTCCTCATCAATGTCGATGGGTGACTGCTTGGCACCATTGCATGATGGGTACTTCTTCACCCACTGCTGCTGCTTCAAGGGTCCTGTGGAGAGTCGTATGTTTTTGTTCATTATTATTATTATTATTATTATTATTATTATTATTATTATTATTAAGAATTTATTCATTTCATTATAACAAAATAAATCTTACATACAGAAGAAATATATATATATAGAAAAATACAAATCACAAATAAAATGAAAGGCAGCAGAAAGAAGAAAAAAAATCTTATAATATCTGCCCCTTTCCCCCCCCAAGAGTAAATTCAAAAGATAGTAATTTATCAGAAACAAAACTAAACAAAAACTAAACTAAACAAAACTAAACAAAAACAAAACTAAACAAAAAACAAAACTAAACAAAAACAAAACAAAAAACAAAACTAAACAAAAAACAAACCTAGACCAAAAACTAAACTAAACAAAAAACTAAACAAAAAACAAAAACAAAACAAAAACAAAACTAAACAAAAAACAAAACTAAACAAAAACAAACCTAGACCAAAACCTTAACTAAACAAAAACAAAACTAAACAAAAAACTAAACAAAACAAAAAACTAAACTAAACTAAACAAAAACAAAACTAAACCAAAAACTAAACTAAACAAAAAAACAAAAACAAAAACAAAACAAAAACAAAACAAAACTAAACAAAAAACAAAACTAAACAAAAACAAACCTAGACCAAAAACTTAACTAAACAAAAAACAAAACTAAACAAAAAACAAAACTAAACAAAAACAAAATTCAACAAAAACTAAACAAAAAACTAAACAAAAACAAAACTAAACAAAAACAAAACTAAACCAAAAACTAAACTAAACAAAAACAAAACTAAACAAAAACAAAACTAAACCAAACCAAAACTAAACAAAAACAAAACTAAACCAAAAACTAAACTAAACAAAAACAAACCTAGACCAAAAACTTAACTAAACAAAAAACAAAACTAAACAAAAACAAAATTCAACAAAAACTAAACAAAAAAATAAACAAAAACAAAACTAAACAAAAACAAAACTAAACCAAAAACTAAACTATACAAAAAACTAAACTAAACAAAAACAAAACTAAACCAAAAACAAAACTAAACCAAACCAAAACTAAACAAAACAAAACTAAACCAAAATCATAACTAAACAAAAAACTTTAATCATTGTCGAACAACAGTTCATATAGATACACATTATACTATTTCATATTTTTTAAACAAACCAACTTTTATCATTCTTTTAAACACACACATTGATCTAGCATTTTTAACATCACTCTTCAAGTTATTCCATAAACATATTCTTTGAATTGAAGTACAGCGCTCTTTCAAACTAGTTCGAAATTTAGGCTTTACAAACATCTCTGTCCCTTAACATTATAACAACGTTGAAACAATGTTTGAAGGTAGTGCGTTTTTATGAGCCTTATACATTAACAATAAAATATTAAAGTCAACTAAATCATAGAATTTCAATAATTTCAACTGATAAAACAGTGTATTTGATGGATAACTATAATGTTTTAGAATAGAATTTGTAATTGTTTTGTATGATTTCCCCCAGACTTCAGTACAGTAGTTCAAGTGTGGAACAATTATTGCATTATACAACATATATAGAGCTTTATCATTAAATAACTCTTTTTATACAGCAATGCAATAGATTTAGTGATTTTTGTTCTTAAATCATTTGTGAGGTTTCCATGTCAGCTTTTCATCAATAATGACACGCAAAAACTTCACCTCACCGACTCTACAGACTTCAACATCATCAACTCTAAATGGAACATCGATAGTTTTATTTCTATTACTAAATATCATGTAATTTGTTTTATCCAAATTTAGTGATAATTTATTAAGATGAATTGTATTTTCACAAATTCTGTCTGTATCATATCCAACATCTGTTCTATATCTTTACCCAAATTTAAATCAGGGGTGGGAGCTCCAGTTGTGGAGGGCTGGACTCCAGCACTGGTGATTTTCCAGCTCAGACACACTTCATTCAACTCAGCAGGTAATTATCAGGTCAGATGTTGGGTCAGAGCAGAGAAATCGGCAAACTGTGCTAGACTCTCTCAATTTTGTTTCAGGCCTGCTTCTGCATCCTTTCAAACAGCATACAAATGACCGATTTAAAGAGAGAACATAGGGTGAATCTTTGCCAAAGAAATAAAAATACAGCATTAACAGCAGCTAAAGGAAGTTTACTCTGTCCATTCAAAAACATTTTTTGGTTGAGAGGATTTGCCAAGACCTCGTCAAGCTCTACCGAAAATAATGATGCAAATTAACAGCAATGTCTGATTTTGTCATGGATCACTTGTGCTCTGGATATCAAAATTATAGCAGCATAAAGAACATTTTATGAGCACCGGCATGAATTTTCATATCCCGCTTTATTCCCAGTGATAATGAGATAACGTTTCATTTTGCAGGCATAAGGACTAGCTGTCATTCTCACTTATTGACTCCAGTTATAATGATAATCCCAATTCTTAATGATTCATTGAATTTCAGACCTGGACCACCACCAAAACACTGACTGGTGTGTCTTATTTCACTTTGTGGATTGGCAGTTACTCCATAAACCCAAATGCATGTGCATAAATATTATTGTTTAGGGATGCTCCAAATATTCAGTATCCAAAATAATTTGACCGAAAATGGCAAAAACAAACACTTCAGTGTTTTTGTGATAATTTATACTGAACAATAATGTTTTATCACACTTTTACCTTTTCCTAGTTTCCGTCTGTAGACGTGAGCCCGAGTGGAGCTTTACTGCAGTGACGTTAGTTTAATATTAGACATTCGTTTGACCTTCAGAATTGTGCTTTTCCTCACCAACAAAACACAGATTCACCAGCACAGTTACAGTTTGGTGCTGAAATGAAAGAAGACAACAAACTACAAGCACAACCTTTACTACACTACACTTGTTATGATGAAGCCAGAATACAGCCGCTTAGCTTTGTGTTTGTGCTCCCTGCTGCAGTGTTAGGGAGCGTCTCACAATTAGCAGAAGAAATGTGAAGTGTTTCAGTGTCTGTAGCCAATGACACTCACATTAAACACACAAAACATCCATGTGACTTACATCATTCATTTTAGACATTTTCATCATTTTATTAAATGTTTTTAATATTAAATATTAGTCATAATGTAACATACATGCATCGTCATACATATACAGATATTATTGTCTTATTTTGTCATTTTTCTAACATTTGTTTTATATATAAATATAAAAGAATAATCAATTAAACTCATGTTATTAAACCGAAGTGTAACACTGTGGTTGAAGTAGGAGACAGGAGTATAATCCAATACAGACAGTTTATTTGAATAAGTAAACACTAGACACTGGTGGACATATCGCTGCTACATACAATAACTGACAAGAACTATGATACACAGAGGAGACTCTATAGAGGCAGTGATTGGACACACAAGTGAGCAGAGGTGTGGACTAACAAACAACAGCTGTGAACACTAAACACCTGATGTAACGTGGAGCTGGAGACATGACATAAGGTATAAACAGGCACAAATGACAGCGAGATAGGCGAGGCCCAGGCGGGGGGGTGACACTAACGATGTCAAACCAATTTATTAAACGACAGACATTCATTCCTGACTAACTACAAGACTTATTTTGGGAAACAGTTTAGATATTAATTTTATAATGACTTATAGAAATGAAAAAACTGTTTGGTATTCAGCCCAAAATTTTAATGTAATTTCTCCTTTAATGCTGGGACTGTACCACCTATAGATTTGTGTAGGGAAACCCCATGACGGTATCTCACAGCACACTGGACTGAACTCAAGGGGCAGCTGGCAGCGCGTCTCACATGACTGCACAGGGACATTACAGGCATGCTTGTAGACGAACATGCCCTGTTGAATAAATGTGTCCCTAAAGGATGTTTCTTCAGCCTGAATTAACAGCACTCATTGTCCCACATCACCTCCATTGACATTCATGTCACCGCCTTGACCTGATTATTGCTTTCCTTAAATCTCTGTCCCCACAGGATTACACGATTACATAATTAACAGCCCTCTAAATGGCTTTGAAGTAGCCCATTGACTGCAGCCCCACCACAGAGTGAGGGAGGTATCATCATCATTAGCAGAACTCATGGCACAAAGTGGCAGCTCTAACCTTGACTATTGTATTATCTGAGATGAAAGGCACCACAGTCAGGACTGTGAGCAGTGAGAGCGAGGTGAACGACGAGAATGTCAGGACAGCTTCATCTGGGCCCTGCAGCGAGAAACACACACCAGCATCAATGACGAGCTGTAATCAGACGCAATCACCGCTGCTATGGTAACAAATAGCCGAATGCATTTTTGGAGGAAAGGAACGTGCGGAGGTGGCTTAAAGATATTCATATGCCACTCATAGTAGCCACTCTGCTCTCCCAGATGTGCTCATTACAAGAAACGCTGGCACTTGTTCAAGACTTAAACAACAAAGCTGAATATGGTTTCTGGTCTTAAGAAGCACAACTGTGCCACATCGGCAGTGAGATCTACCCTCATGTGCGGCAAGCTGGAACACGCAACCTGCATCAATGAGTGAGATTCCCAATAGGGGAAAAATATCAGTCTTTTAAGACAGCAATATTGTCCTGTAAACAATCACATGGCTCAATACTTTGTCAATACAAAGGCGATTGTTGGGACTGTCCATGTTTGCTCTTTTTGCTGCAACGTTACAATCATTCACAAAGCTAATCGGGCAAACTCCATCAGCTACACAACAAAATCAACAATCAAACGGCTGGCATTGCATTCTTATCCTCAGTCTGTAATCAACACAGCAAAGTGCAGAAGAGCCGAGATATCTCAGCTTTTCTCTTATCAGACAGCTTGCTATGCAAACTCATTCAGCCTGTCTTTCTTTGTATTCATGTAGAAATATTGCACATATTGTACTTGTAGATGCAATAAGCCACATGAAGCCATGTGCTATGATGATCTTATCAAAGGTTAGGGGTGTTAAACCACAGAGGAAAGGCATCACTCTTAAAGTAATCTGATGAGAAATGAAGTAGATCTCAGTACAGTCCAACTCAGACTGACGTGAGAGGAATCTGACACAAATTAGTTAAGCTTTCTCTAAGAAATATTTATTTCCTTTTTTAAATTTTATTTCCATTTATTTATTTTATTTTATTTATTTATTTATAAATATTTCCTCTGGGAACTCTATAACCCACAATATATCACAGTAACTATATAATATATAACAGACAACATGTGATATAAAAGACTAAACTATTTCAATGTATGTTATTAATAATTATTAATAATAACACCAAATAATTCTTCTATTATAAAATGTAGTTGAGCGTATGTGCTTGTCTCTATTCATCATTGTCTATAAGGGTATATTGTGTTGGCAAGAACCTGGTAACACAATATATATCAGGATACAAGAGCTATGATTCTTCACAATATATATATATATATATACACACAATATATATTTTTTCCACATTAGTTGTTTATGTTAGAATGATGGCGTCTAAAGACTGTAGATTAATTCCACCACTCTGTTATCTGCAGTCCAAACTTTAAATACAGCACAAACTGATTGCCACAATTCTCTGCAAGGAAAACTAATTAAAAAAAATATACTGAAAAAAATTGTTTTTGAGAATCAATACAATCACAAACATAATCCCGAAATACTCAAGTGTATCAATATTTGCTCATACAGTATGCCTGCATATTGTAGTATATATTGTTGCATATATAACTGTATATAAGTCAATTAATTTACTTGTGCTAAGTATATAATAATGAATGTATAGCAATACAGCTGTATTATGACATATACAGTGAAACCTCTTTTAACGATTGCCCTGGTTATTGTACAGTTCGGTTATCTACAACTTTTTTTTTTTTGAGAAATTTTGTCCCAGTTATTGTTCATCTGCCCGTTTTTTGTCAGTGTGCACACATCTCACCATTATTTCTTTTGCAAAAAATAACAAAGCATCCACCCACATTTTCATTGTTCATTCTGGCTTTGTTTCTCGTTCCTCTGGCTTTGTTTCTCACTGTTTCTCTAGCTTTGTTTCTCATTTATCTGGCTTTGCTTCTTGTTATTTCTATGGCTTTGCTTCTCATTGTTTCTCTAGCTTTGTTTCACGTCTCTCTGGCTTTGTTTCTCTGGCTTTATTCTCATTGTTTCTCTGGCTTTATTCTCATTGTTTCTCTGGCTTTGTTTCTCATTTCTCTGGCTTTGTTTCTCATTTCTCTGGCTTTGTTTCTTATTGTTTCTCTGGCTTTGTTTCTTATTGTTTCTCTGGCTTTGTTTCTTATTGTTTCTCTGGCTTTGTTTCTTATCGTTTCTCTGGCTTTGTTTCTTGTTGTTTCTCTGGCTTTGTTTCTTATTGTTTCTCTGGCTTTGTTTCTTGTCGTTTCTCTGGTTTTGTTTCTCTGGCTTTGTTTCTTGTTGTTTCTTTGGCTTTGCTTCTCATTGTTTCTTTAGTTTTGTTTCTTATTTCTCTGGCTTTGTTTCTTATTGTTTCTCTGGCTTTGCTTCTGATTGTTTCTCTGGCTTTGTTTCTCGTTGTTTCTCTGGCTTTGCTTCTCATCGTTTCTCTGGTTTTGTTTCTCATTTCTCTGGCTTTGTTTCTCATTGTTCCTCTGGCTTTGTTTCTCATTGTTCCTCTGGCTTTATTTTTCCTTTCTCTGACTTTGTTTCTTGCTGTTTCTCATTGATAACACTCAAAACTAACTAAAACACATCACACTAAAGCAATGGCGCACAGCACCAACCGCCTGAAAACAATGTATTTTTGCTAATATTTTGGAGTGTCTGGAACAGATTAATTGGATTTGTATTATTTCTTAGGGGAAATATTGTGTCAGTTATTGTTTGTTTCAGTTATCTTCAGACACTTTAGAACAGAATAATGATGAAAACAGAGTTCCACTGTATTTTTTTCCCCATTTCATAAGTAATTGAATTTTGTAACTGTAAATGTATTTTAATGATCTTCAAATCTATAATCTTACTGTTATGTTATTCAAATTTTTTTTGGAAACAGGCCAAAAATGATCGACAATCCAGTTGGATTATGGTTCAGATTGTAAATAATACTTCAGTCCAGGAGACCATTTAGTATTTAGACTGAACTTGAGAATACTGTATAGATTGGATGCCCAATTTTTATAAAACACATCACATATTTTGCTGTTAAATGGTATTTTGTTGTTTGTTTCTAAATGAAATTTCTAAATGAATCTCACTTTCTCATCAAAGAAGGTTAAAATATTGCACTTTTTACTGTAGCATAGTAAATGTAAAAATCTGTATTTAAGATTTGAAGAATGAACATATGTAAGTTTGTGAACACAAATGTTTTCACAAATAAATCAGAAATAAGTGAGATATCATTTTAAAGCCATATCACACCTCTACTTCCCAAAAGTGTCAGACTGTGAGTACTAGTATTTGAATGTGTGATCTAAAGGGTCTCACTGGGTGAGGAACAGGGAATGTACTAATGGGAGTAGTGTTCAGCACCTTCTGGGCCCAGACCCAGGGTTATCAGAGATTACACAAACTGCAGCCCCCACAGCAGATGGAGCCTAGGAGGACTCATGCCAGAGGCAGGGATCACAACAGGCTCCTGGAGGTTGGCAACCCCGAGACAACAGGGGAGGAATGTAGAAGCACCATAGCAGGATTACAGCACCATTACATGTTCTCTCATTCAGAAGATATTACATACCAGACTTCTTGTTCAGAAGACATTGGGATGTCCATATTTACACTCATTTTTAACATATTTATAAGGGTTACTTGGAGTGCTGGAGAATAAGGATCATTTTGGTTTCATAAAGAACCTTCTGGTTCTTGACAAAAGTTGTCATGATGTGCCAAATGTGTTCTGGATAACAGGCAGACCAGTTCAGCCTCATGACTCTTCATCTGTGAAGCCATGCTGTTGTGATGGATGCAGTATGTGGTTTAGCATTGTCTTGCTGAAATGTTCAAGGCCTTCTCTGACAGAGAAGTTGTCTGGATGGGAGTACATGCTGTTCTAAAACCTCTATATACTGTGCAGCTTTGATGGTGCCTTTCCAAATGTGTAGACTTCCCATACCATAAGCATTAATGCAACTCCATCAACCCTATGCCATCAGAGATGCAACCTTTTCAACTGTGCACTGATAACTAGCTGGATTGTTCCTCTCCTCTTGAGTCTGCAGGACAAAATGCCTGTGATTTCCAAAAATAATTACAGAATTTTCATTCATCTGACCAGAAAACAGTTTTGCCTCAGTCCATTTTAAATGAGCCTTGACCCAGAGAAGATGTCACTGGTTTTGGATTGTATTGATATGTGGCTTCTTCTTTGCAGGATTCAGATTTAACTTGCATTTGTGGATTACAGAGCAAACAATAATTTCTGAAAGTGTTCCTAAGCCCATGTAGTGATTTTTTTAAAAACAACCCTCTGAAGGGCCCCAAGATCACAAGCATCCAATATTGACATTTGGCCTTGTCTGTTGTGCACAGGGATGGGATGGGATGGATGGGTGTTGGCCTTGTCCATTTTGTACAGGGATTATAGATAGATAGATGGATGGATGGATGGATGGATGGATGGATGGGTGTTGGCCTTGTCCATTTTGTACAGGGATTATAGATAGATAGATAGATGGATGGATGGATGGATGGATGGATGGGTGTTGGCCTTGTCCATTTTGTATAGGGATTATAGATAGATGGATGGATGGATGGATGTGTGTTGGCCTTGTCC
>BRDA01012614.1:117411-143146 GCA_036984385.1 Crenuchus spilurus | reverse complement strand
GTTCTTGTGTTAGCAGGGATCTTAATTGGACAATGACTTGAATTATGAGACTCTTAAAATCAGACGTGCCAAAATGTTCTTGAAGTGAGAAACAAATTAAATGTCCTCATCTAGAAGACCTTGGCACTTTGAAGAACTCTTAAAAATCATGCTCCTTATCTTGAGCCCTTCAAGCTTAACGTACTGTATTTCCTATCTAGATATTAGCACTGGCTCAGCACTGAACATCATCCTTTATTTTTGTGTATGGATGGGATGTACAGAGCGTGTTGAAATTCCTAGGATTAGAATTGGAAACTACTGTTCTAAACTCACTCTGTTCGCTTAAAGGCACATTTTTAAACTCTTTAAAAAGAGTTTACAAACTCTTCATCATTTAGCTTTGCTGCCAATGAGGTGCTTTCCTGATAACCCAAATAAACACATGAATCATCAATCATAATACATTTATGATGCATTTTACTGTGAAATAATGTACTGTGGTGCCTTGAGATATGAGTTTAATTCATTCTGTAATGGAGCTCATAAGTCAGTCAACTCGTATATCAAACAAATTTCTCCCATTTAAAATAACTGAAACAGATTTAATCAGTTCCAGCCCTGTGAAACATCCCCAAACCATCCTAAATTATGGACAAAAAGACATGTTTTGAATTAAGAAACGCACATATATACTTTACCAATGCATAACAAAATATTTCAATTTCAGATATCAATAAATATTAGTTGAAAATCATTTTTGGGGAATTCTCGCTGTAGCATTTTAAATTTGCAGGGATATCCATTCGCGCGGTACTGTGTAGATGTGTAGTGCACACTGTACAGTAAAATCTCTCTTCTTCCATTTCACTTCAGCATCCGACTGCTGCCAAGAACGAGATGCAGGTGCTGCTCATGCTGGACTTTTGTTCCAACTAGCAGCAGCCAATCGTATCTTGGAATTTCGCTCGGATCTCGAACAGAAATATGGACCGAGTCGCAGCTCGTATCTTAAAAAATTGTATGTTGGTCTGCTCGTATCTCAAGGTACCACTGTATTTCCCAGTAACACATTTGGTTGGTAAGTAATTGTGGGCAGGACATGATTTTCTCCATCAGGATGACTTGATTGGCTGATTTGTTCTATGGTGACCTGGCTCAGTGTTCTTGAATGATGATAGGTCAGGGTGGCAGCTGAAGTGGGAATACCTGCCATGGTAATTATAATCAAAACGTAATAGTGTCATGAACTTAACATGGATGATACATTTTTGTCTTTAGTATGTCTGTAGGTCATTTATTAGGTTAGCTGAACACAATATAAAAAATTCATGTGAACTGTGAGGGTTTACAGTGTGGCAAAGCCTAAAAGAATAAACCCAGTTTAAAGCTCGTGTAACTAAAAACAGAAAACATTTCAAGCCTAGTTCATAAATAAATCAGGCTAAGAGAGCGAGGATCCTCTAAACAGACAGTGAAGTGGAGTTAGCACATAAATAGCTTGAACTGACAGCTAAAAATGAAAAAATAACTTAAGGCTTAAAAATCTAGAAAGACAGAAACCTAACCTGGTCATTTCTGTGAGAATAAATCACCAAATTGTCTCTAAATCCCCTTAAATTACATTCAGATCAATTAGATAATTGTATTCAGATCTAAATTAGGCTCTCACGGACTTTTTGTGGACTATAAAATTACTAAAACCTCACTGCTACAGGCAGCCACTTCAAACAGCAGCAGGGCTGGTAGAAGACTGATCTTGGACACGATTCCTTTATTTATGATGGTTCTTGTAACTGATTCTAAATCAGCATTTCCTGTCCTAAGTTATCCAAGATGACATACTACATTTGACTTTACATGAATAAATTTGTGGATTGAGATGTTTTGGTGATGTATTTTATGCTATTTAGGTGACGACTGACTTCTAGTGTTTGTTAGCAGCATTAGCCTTGCAGCTCCTGTTCTAAACTAAAGAAGCTAACTTTGGACTTGTCTTGGCTGGTTGACTACATCTTAGGTGAGGGGAACCTTTTAAGGTTATTCTAAGTCAGCATGTGTGATGTGTGTAGAGGTTGTTGCAGAACTGAACACAGGAGGTTACTGGTGCTGTCGGAGCTGAGTTCACACAATGCTTTTTATCTTCATTGCTCACAGCATATCCGACAGGGAGCAGGTCTCCAATCAGCATGCAGGACATGCCAAAGAAAACTCCTAGACAACGTGCAGAGCCTCTGATGGCGTCTGGCCACCACAACTTCCTCCAGTGCCTCATCCATTGCTATGGTCACAGGCTCAGCCCCCTTTGTAATCTCCCTTTGGAGAGCCCTTGATTACTCAGACCTAGCTTGCAGAGGAAGAGCATACTTGGACAAAACTAGATCCTTCCTAACCTTCCCTGCCAAGGCTGCACCATTACATTGCCTTTTGAGCCTGTCTGAAGTTATGCACAAATACACACAGATTTCCTGTATGATAAACTTTCTTAAGAGTTTCTTCCTTTTATCCCACTACCTCGCTGTTTCCTCCTCTCTTCTAAACATTTACACTGAGGCTGAAGAAGAATTAAGCAAGGCAAGAGTGCTTCAGAGGCAAAACTAAAGGAGCACAAAGGTCAGAATGATGGACTTGAGCCCGTTTTATATCTTAAAGTGTGAATAGGAAGGACATTAGAATTTTCTTCACTTTAGAAAAAGTGTAGTGCACAGCCTTCTACAAACCAATCAGTGTCAAGTGTAGGAAGATGCACCCCAAGTAAGTGATGACAACAGGACGTAGGTGTATCATATAAAAGTCTTTGGTGCGCTCGCAAAAATGCAGTGTGACAACAAAACTAACCAGACCAACAGTGATTAAATTTTGATTTAAATCACCAGACACAACTGGCTAACTAAATTTTAAAATTAATTATTCATAAATATTAATACATTATTAAAAATATTTTATAATATGTTATTAATCATTATTGGTTACTATTAATAATATATTAATAATAACTAGTAATCGTTATTATTCATAATAAAATAATAACATTTATATTATTACCATTAATTATTACTTAGATATGAATACATTATTACATATAAATAAATTATTAAAATGAACATTTAATACAGCTCAAACTCTTTCAGCTCACTGTGTTTTCTAGTAGTTATTCTAGTTTTCTATTGTTACTGTTAAGTTCACTGTTCTCTGTGGTTTGAGTGAATGTAAAGCATGTAGAATAAAATTATCACTCAAGTCTGTGTTTCCCCTTGTTAGTCAACTTCACTCCAACTCATTACCACCAATTTTACACTTATTTTTGGAATGTATGGTCAATAGACCTCATTTACATAAAATATGATTGGACAGCCAATAACATATTAGCAAGAAACAGCAGAGCCAATCAATGAGCTTGTGGGCGGTCTAAAGGGAAACAGACTTCAACTTGAGCAGCTGTTTTCCGCTTGGTCCTAGTGTGGACCAAATATATATAAGGTAATAACCACTTGAGCCTTGGTTCGGACCATGGCTCGGACTTCCAGGTGTGAAAAAGTCTTGGCAATCACGACTCAACTGCATTACAATACTGTATAACCATGTTGTCACAAAACATGTTCCATCAGATTCAATAACGTACCAAACAATCAGTGCGTCAAAAATTATTGCCAATTAATAATAGAAGTAATAAAGAAATAGCTGAACAATAAGGGATCTTATGATAAATGTTTAATATGACAGACAGTGACATTTACATTAACTCAATGTTTTGTTTATAATAGAAATTTTACCATAATGTCAAATTAGAAGTATTTTTATTTTATCCAAAAGGTCCATTTTTCACATGTCTCGTATGTATTCACAATCTAGGACAAACTTCCCCGTTTCCTCAAAGCCAAGAGTAACCTATGATGACCTTTAAACCCACAGAAAAACTTAGGAAGGCTTTTAAAGTAAATATTTAAATTTAATTTCCTTGGGATAATAACTGGTTCCTCTACTGGACCGTAAGAAAACTATATTACATGCTGGTAAAAATAGCCGGTCAAGCCAGTCAAGTCTAATCTCTCACTTCAACAGCAGTGCCGAGAAAGGTTTTAGGGGGGGCATCAGAATAGGAATTTAAGACCACAAGCCAGCTTAGAGCTTCACCAGATTTGTTCTGTTTGAGAGCTCCTATTTAGAGCAGATTGTGTTTCTCAGACAGAAAAAAGACTTGTCTCGGGGGAACTCTCTGGACTTTAAACTAGCACCCAAAGGTCATGAGCTAGAGTTCAGATTTACACAGCGGCAGATCCAGAACATACAGTATGTTACAGTTAGTATGAAGTGGGAATTTAACATATCAATACAACAGTTTGGCATTTTTCATGAATCAGACACAACTTCCAATGACACTGGTTAAAGTTTTCTACGTCCAGCTCTACTAAAAGCAGTTATTTAATGTTTAGGACTGGTTACATCAGTGTTATCCAGTATTAACCACCGCTGGGTTTCATTCCACACATGATCAACAGTCTGAAGACTGAGACCAACTGATTAAACAAGCAGAGTCAGATGCTTGCTTTGCAGTGAAAGTCTACAGCCACATCAGCCCTGAACCCTCCTGTTATGTTTGGGGTCAATTTGACCCCATCCAATGTTTAACGTCTCTAAAAACACATATGACATGACTTTTTTTGTTTTATATTTAATGACTTTTCTTAATTTCATGCTGATAACTGAGTAAACATAACATTAACATGATGATATGTGTTTTTAGTGTTCTGTACACATATACATCAGTGTTATTTAACCCCAGACTGTTTTAGCTGTATAACATATAAAATATCAACATTTTAGAGAGTAGAAAGTGTCCGAGACAGAGGAGAATGTATCTGAGACAGAGGAGAATGTGTCTGAGACAGAGGAGACTGTGTCTGAGACAGAGGAGACTGTGTCTGAGACAGAGGAGAATGTGTCTGAGACATGGGAGACTGTGTCTGAGACAGAGGAGACTGTGTCTGAGGAGAATGTGTCTGAGACAGAGGAGAATGTGTCTGAGACAGAGGAGAATGTATCTGAGACAGAGGAGACTGTGTCTGAGTCAGAGGAGAATGTGTCTGAGACAGAGGAGACTGTGTGTCTGAGACAGAGGAGACTGTGTGTCAGTGTCACAGGAGACTGTGTCTGAGACAGAGGAGAATGTGTCTGAGACAGAGGAGAATGTATCTGAGACAGAGGAGACTGTGTCTGAGAGAGGAAAATGTGTCTGAGACATGGGAGACTGTGTCTGAGACAAAGGAGATTGTGTCTGAGACAAAGGAGATTGTGTCTGAGACAGAGGAGAATGTGTGTGAGATACAGGAGATTGTGTCTGAGAGAGAGGAGAATGTGTCTGAGACAGAGGAGACTATGTGTGAGAGAGGAGACTGTGTCTGAGACAGAGGAGACTGTGTCTGAGACAGAGGAGAATGTGTGTGAGATAGAGGAGATTGTGTCTGAGACAGGGGAGACTGTGTCTGAGACAGGGGAGACTGTGTCTGAGACAGAGGAGAATGAGTTTGAGACAGAGGAGAATGTGTCTGAGACAGAGAAGACTGTGTTGAGACAGAGGAGACTGTGTTGAGACAGAGGAGACTGTGTGTGAGACAAAGGAGAATGTGTCTGAGAGAGAGGAGACTGTGTGTGAGACAAAGGAGAATGTGTCTGAGACAGAAGAGACTATGTGTGAGAGAGGAGAATGTGTCTGAGACAGGGGAGACTGTGTCTGAGACAGAGGAGAATGTGTGTGAGATAGAGGAGATTGTGTCTGAGACAGAGGAGAATGTGTGTGAGATAGAGGAGATTGTGTCTGAGATAGAGAAGAATGTGTGTGAGACAGAGGAGAAAGTGTCTGAGGAGAATGTGTCTGAGACAGAGGAGAATGTGTCTGAGACAGAGGAGAATGTGTCTGAGACAGAGGAGATTGTGTCTGAGACAGAGGAGAAAGTGTCTGAGGAGAATGTGTCTGAGACAGAGGAGAATGTATCTGAGACAGAGGAGAATGAGTTTGAGACAGAGGAGACTGTGTCTGAGAGAGAAGAGAATGTGTCTGAGACAGAGGAGACTATGTGTGAGAGAGGAGAATGTGTCTGAGACAGGGGAGACTGTGTCTGAGACAGAGGAGAATGTGTGTGAGATAGAGGAGATTGTGTCTGAGACAGAGGAGAATGTGTGTGAGACAGAGGAGACTGTGTCTGAGACAGAGGAGACTGTGTCTGAGAGAGAGGAGAATGTGTCTGAGACAGAGGAGACTATGTGTGAGAGAGGAGAATGTGTCTGAGACAGGGGAGACTATGTGTGAGAGAGGAGAATGTGTCTGAGACAGAGGAGACTGTGTCTTGAGACAGAGGAGAATGTGTGAGATAGAGGAGAAAGTGTCTGAGGAGAATGTGTCTGAGACAGAGGAGAATGAGTTTGAGACAGAGGAGACTGTGTCTGAGAGAGAGGAGAATGTGTCTGAGACAGAGGAGACTATGTGTGAGAGAGGAGAATGTGTCTGAGACAGAGGAGACTGTGTGTGAGAGAGGAGAATGTGTCTGAGACAGAGGAGACTGTGTCTTGAGACAGAGGAGAATGTGTGAGATAGAGGAGATTGTGTGTGAGACAGAGGAGAATGTGTGTGAGATAGAGGAGATTGTGTGTGAGACAGAGGAGAAAGTGTCTGAGACAGAGGAGAATGTGTCTGAGACAGAGGAGAATGAGTCTGAGACAGAGGAGAATGTGTCTGAGACAGAGGAGAATGAGTTTGAGACAGAGGAGAATGTGTCTGAGACAGAGGAGAATGAGTTTGAGACAGAGGAGAATGAGTTTGAGACAGAGGAGAATGAGTTTGAGACAGAGAAGAATGTGCCTGAGACAGAGGAGAATGAGTTTGAGACAGAGGAGAATGTGTCTGAGACAGAGGAGAATGTGTCTGAGACAGAGGAGAATGTGTCTGAGACAGAGGAGACTGAGATTATAATCATTTTCTGGAGGTTTAAATTGCTGGGGTCAAACTGAACCCAAAAAGAAATGATGTTATTAAATATGGACATAATAGGAGGGTTAATGGACAAGACTGAAGAGTGAAAGTACACACATTTGTAACAGCTATTTCCCTTTACTGGAGTAAAGCTGCCTTACATGCTGAACACAGTAACAACAGTAATCTGTTTTATAACCTGTTTAAAAATGGACAAAATACAAACACAGCAAAGAAAACTGACTATAAAAACCACGTTTGCATTAATATTTGACATACTAACCTTATAAGTGGCAGGTTTCATGTCTAATAAAAAGGATGCTGAAATGATGGAAGCTTCGGATCTGGTTTAGATCAGCTACTGTTAAAGCTAACGCTAGCAGTCTTCCCCAGAGCTGTCTCCTTACTGAACTCTGTGCATCGTCAACACTCACACATCTAAATTCTGGTTAGTGACTGGACTACATTTAATATACACATATTTAACCCTTCAACTGCGACTTAACCAGTAAATGATCCCATCTGTATATCATGTTTACATGTAGTTTCTATTCAACATGTATACAATACCTCTATAATTTATTCATATGTATATTTGTCCATAACTGACTATATTCTGTATTTACTGTATCTCTGTACATCCTGCACTGACTGCTTATTGCTCTTCTGGTTAGATACATTTCGTTGCCTTGTACTTGTACTTGTACTTGTGCAATGACCGGAGGTGGGTAATCCAGGTCCAAAGAGTAAAAATCCACCCCAGGATTTTGTTTCAACTGCCTTGTTGGTTCTGCTGCAGATATGCTGCAGCAGAGACACATGAAGTTTGAGCAAAATCCTGGGATGGATTTTTACTCTTTTGACCTGGATTACCCACCTCTAGCAATGACAATAACGTTTAATCTAATCTAATCTAGTTAGGACAAGCAGATGAGTCTCACAGATGATATTGTTGTTAATCGTGAGAAGTGTACTGTTCAGTCTGATTTATAGAGATGACGTAAGACTAGATTCACCCTCCTGATAATATTTGGAACCTGATTAATATAACAGGACTTCCACAGCATTTACAGCTGGTTGTTATTGGTTAACAGGCACGTCAATCATTATTTTGCAAACAGTCAGTTGACCTGTATGAATGCTGCGTTCCAGTTGTACTTGGATGTCGGAATTTCAGAGTACAGAGTGAGATATTTGAACTGGAGTGCCCCCTAAGTTGGAATTCCTACTTGGAAACTCGCCGCAAGTCCATCAAGCCCAAAATTACAATTCAAGATGCTACTCGCATGAACAGGAAGTAAACATTGTACTGTTTACAGAAGTTCTGTATTATTTATTTCACATTTAGTCAGTCATATACGTAGTGCAGTTCAATGTCTATCCGTGGACATGTTGGAACACTGCTTGTAAGCACAAAATACGATGTAGAGCATTGTTATCATCTGGTATTGCTAACAATGTTAAGCAGTAGTGATGTCAGGACAAATATATTGATGTGAGCATCTATGTTTTCCTACTTCCAACTGGAACGTGCTCATGTCGGACATGATGTCCCTCCCACTTCCGAGTGCCGATGTAAAAGGAACACAGCATTAATCTAACGAGTCACACTTCTGACAGTCTGTCAGATCAAAATTGGCCAATCAGATTGCAGGGGAGGCAACAAGCACCCTTCCATCACCCCTGGAAGAAGAGTGGATCTAATGTTGCACTTTCGTACAAAGATGCTGCATAACGGAGACAGCTGGATCAAAAATTCAAGAGTGCATTTCATAGCACTGGTTTATCGGCGCTACCATGGCAACAGACATACTGCACAATGTACATTTCCTGTCTGCATCACTTATCTTGATTTTGTGAGAGTGCGTTAAACAAGGAATCGTTGCAGTAGGTGGGGTAGGGCTTGATCACATCAATAAAACAATATCCACAACAAAACACACATGTATTCTGCTCTGTGGTACGGCCATGACAGTCTTTTAGTGATCTGTGACTGAGAATTTTAAATAAGCTTACCTTCTACGCCAAAATTTGCAGCATAGATGCACTGCTAACTGCTAACAGAGACATGTACAGAAAATGTCCAACTAAAGGTACCCATGTGTTCTTCATTTTTAGCCATTGGCCAGATATCTGGTAATGTCTCTGGAGCCTGCCGTGCTACGTCACGTTTGAAATCTTTACTCCAGATTTGACAAAATCACATACAGCTTTGTTTCAATGGAAGACTTGAATAAGTAGTGAACATAACGTGAGCACATATACCTCCAGCCTGCATCTAAAGGCAAAATCCAGCAGTTAACCATAGCTGCTAATAGCTTTCTGCCCACTGACAGCTCTGCTGAGGTGATGCTAATTATGCTGGCAGATCAGATCAATTAACCCCTAATGAGATGCCACCTTTCGGGTTTCATATGCACTCATGGAGATCCCTCTTCACATTCATACTGCCTGGATGTGTGATGCTGAAATAACAAAATATGACCCTTTGTAACATGAATGTTAGATTACACTCTTTATCATAACATCTTAAAAATCTAATGTTGAATCTGACGGAAACGAAGCAGGAATCAAGGCCGGCAGAGAAACGTGGAGCGTCTAAGGCCTCATCTGCCTGTGAAGTATCACTCTGAAAGCTCTCCTGCTTCCTTTTATTTCACGACAATGAATGTTCAGCTCGGGCTGCCAAAAATTAATCAGAGCAAGGCCAGTGAGGTGGAGTGGTGAAAGATTCACTCAGAGAAAATACAGCACGCTGCATTGTGCGAATGTCAAAGGCGGTGCGAGAAAACCATTTAAAGGTCTAGGAAACATGATGAAAAAACTAATATAAATACACATACAGGAATAAGCAATACGTTGTGATTTTATGTGTGTTGGTTTATCCGTTTCCTGTACTCTCCTGGTGGAAGGTCAACATTCATTCATTCATTCATCATCATCACACCCGCTTAATCCTTATCAGGGTCGCGGTTAGTCCCCTACCCCTTTACATTAGCCCAGGACAGGGCGCCAGTCCATCGCTGGGTGACACACACACACAGACAATTTTTTAGAGTACCCAATCCACCTGACCTCCAGTTTTTGGACTGTGGGAGGAAACCGGAGAACCCGGAGGAAACCCACGCACACACGGGGAGAACATGGAAACTCCGCTCAGATGGGGAATCGAACCCAAGACCTCAGCGCTGAGAGGCGAACGTGCTAACCACTAAACCACCGTGCCGCCCTAGGTCAACATTTAATACATGAATATTATTTTGCTAAGAACAGAACACATGATGATTAAGGTCTGTGTGGAAAAGGGAGGGAAAATCGAGAACTTGGGCTGGAGTTCTGGCCGGCTTGGTCATGGAGTCTGAAGCCAGACCCCATCCCCTTTTTTTGAAAGAGAGAATTTGAACGAAGCTTTGGAAGTCACAAGAATTGGGAGGTGCTGGGGTGGTAGTGGGTGTGAAGTTACAAAGGGGTAGGTAGCGAGGAGAGGTTTATATATGGCATGAATGAATGAGAGGCGGAGTTATGTTACTTCTGTTATTATATAACATCACTTGGAATTTCTTTTCCACACAACACATAAAAAAGGAACCAATAAACGGTCCTTATACAGAAGGGATCATCAGTGAGCAGTGTGGCTGCAATTAAGCAAAAGCACAGCTTTCTTAAGATTAAGATCAACCAATTTGGTTTTTCACACAATGGAATTTGACCTCCGCATTTAACCCATTCGTGCAGTGAAACACACACACACACACTAGTGAACACACCAGGCTGTGAGAATTTGTGCCCGAAGCGGTGGGCAGCCCTTATCCACCGGCGCCCGGGGAGCAGTTAGGGGCTTAGGTGTCTTGCTCAAGGGCACTTCAGTCATGTCCTGTCTGGGGATCAAACCAGCGACCTTCTGGTCACAAGACCAGATCCTTACCACTAGGCCATGGCTGCCCCCAGTAATTAATTAGTAAGTAATTAATAAACTCCATCTTCAAACAACTGGTTAGTTACAGGAGATGTGCTCCTGCTTGGTTGGATGAAACCTGCAACCACACCAGCAATTTGTGGATAGGGCTGGTTTCCTGTACCGTGGCATCAATTCAAGAAACCTGTTCAAACTTTTGCCTGAGAACGTTGAAAGCTTTAAGAATGCTGGAAATGGTTTGCAAACAGTGCAAATGCATCATCCACAGAGTAGCTTCTCCACATTCAACAGCTTTCACAGAGAAGCTCCCCACTGAAACTCACTGCACATAGCCTAATAATACTCAAACTGACCATTAAAAATGCTTAAAAACTAAATTACATAAGCACGGAGGTTCATATGATAGACCTGTGCTTGACATTAATGAGCGTTTCTATTGATTAAGCGGATTTGCCTTTGTAGGGTTATCCTCAAAAATCAATCTTCCCATACCAGTTATTCTATAACGGGAAACTCGCCTACATCACATTTCCTGTGATAATTAATGTCATATGATGAGTTTGTTTGGACACATGACAGGGTCATTCCCATGTGAAACAGTCAACCCAAGACGAAATGGATGAAGCTTATGTGAGGGTCTATAATTTTATTAAAAACCACCAGGTCCTTTTCAAAGTAAAATTTCAGTATTTGTCAGAATTATCGTTAAAAAAAATGAAAAACTTTAATAAGACTCTTTTATCATCATTTAGTGCAGCCAACTTATGTTAAAACTCAGTTAAATGAAGATTCCCTGTGTAGAGTCAATATAAAATCTCTAAGCAAGGATGCTTACAAGAACATTGTCAGGTCACTAAATATTCTATGGAGTGAACTTAAATCAGTCATTAAGAAATGGAAAGATAATGGCAAAGGGGCACATCTGTCAAGAACAACAAAAAGAAGGAGGCTAGTGACGGAGTTCACCAAGAGTCCTATGAAAACTCTGAAGAAGAAGCCTCAGAGTCTGAAGAGCCTGTGCATACAACAACAAAGGAAACACTGTCAACAGTTCATGTGGAAGACTCTGAAGTTGTCTGAAAAAGGTTCTATGAGAACAGCGTCTTTCTTTTTCCCCATACACCTGCAAAAGGTAAGGCACCCCGGGAACAGTTGATATATACACATTCTCTCCAGTCTCTGCCACTCAGGCTTATGGGACTTTCAGAGTTGTCACAGGTCTTTTAGTGATCTCCCTCACTAGTCCCTGTCTTACATGGTCACATGTGTGATGATACTTGGCAGATTTACAGCAGCACCATAAACTTTCCATTTTGTAAAGTCTGATTCAACTGTATGGCAAAAGATTTAAAATGTATTAGTAAATATTTTAAAACATTTACATAACAAGACAAAAATATATAAACATGTAAGAAGATGCACGTATGTTACATTATTACTAATATTTAATTAAAAAAAATATAAAACTAAAACATGAACATGTCTGATATAAGTCACTTGGATGTTTTGTGGGTTTAATGTGAGTGTCATTGGCTACAGACATTTATTTACATTTTTCTGGTAACACCAGGGAAACAAAACACAAGCCAAGACAAACATAACACAAGCTAACGCAAACACAACACAAGCTAACAAACTCAACACAAGCTAACACAAACACAACAGCAGTAACACAAACACAACAGCAGTAACACAAACACAACACAAGCTAACAAACAACACAAACTAACACAAACACAACAGCAGTAACACAAACACAACACAAGCTAACACAAACACAACAGCAGTAACACAAACACAACAGCAGTAACACAAACACAACAGCAGTAACACAAACACAACACAAGCTAACAAACAACACAAACTAACACAAACACAACAGCAGTAACACAAACACAACACAAGCTAACACAAACACAACAGCAGTAACACAAACACAACAGCAGTAACACAAACACAACAGCAGTAACACAAACACAACACAAGCTAACACAAACACAACAGCAGTAACACAAACACAACACAAGCTAACACAAACACAACAGCAGTAACACAAACACAACACAAGCTAGCACAAACACAACAGCAGTAACACAAACACAACACAAGCTAACACAAACACAACAGCAGTAACACAAACACAACATAAGCTAACAAACACAAAACAAACTAACAATTTCAACACAAGCTAACAATAATCCAACACAAGCTAACACAAACACAACACAAGCTAAAAAACTCAAAACAAAAGAACACAAACACAACACCAGCTAACAAGCACAAAACAAGCTAACACAAACACAACACAAGCTAACACAAACACAACACAGGCAACACAAACACAACACAGGCAACACAAACACAACACAAGCTAACAAACACAAAACAAGCTAACAAACACAAAACAAGCTAACAAACACAAAACAAGCTAACAAACACAACACAAGCTAACAAACACAACACAAGCTAACAAACACAACACAAGCTAACAAACACAACACAAGCTAACAAACACAAAACTAACCGCTGTATTCTGGCATCATCATGACAAGTGTAGTTTAGTAAAGTTTGTGCTTGTAGTTTGTTATCTTCTTCCATTTCACCACCAAACTGTAACAGTGCTGGTGAATCTGTGTTTTGTTAACTGGTGAGGAAAAGCATAATTCTCAATGTCCAAAAAGGTAACATTTGTCAATAAAATGTCATTGTTCTGTATAAATTATTTGTTTTTTTTCACTTATCCTGCTGAACACCAACAGTGTGTTTCTTGCCATTTTCGGCCAAATAATTTTGTTTACCAAATATTCAGTGCATCCTTAAAGATGTAGTTTAGACCACAATACTGACCCACCAAAATATGGACTTTAAAGATGCTGGTGTACTTATACTGTAACAACTCAGAACCCCTTCACACACAGACATTTATGTCATTATGTGACTAACATCATTTGGTCACACCAGTGATGATGTAGGGCCATCATATTATATTGAATACTTATGCAAACCTGTCTAAAGAACTATTCTGCCATGGTTAAGTTTACATGGACTCCTGGTGTAATTTCTTCTATTACAAGAGCCTCTTTTTTGACTAGTGCTAATGGCAGTATTTGGTCTCCTAGCATGTGTATCCTGTTCTCCTCTGTGAGAGCATTATTCAGTTTCAGTTACTCATTCTGCAGTAATTTTACTGCTGTTCAGATTTGGGAATTTATCACAGAGAAGATGGATAAAATGTTAATTACAATAAACTCCAATCGGTACAGAGATTAAGTCCTATTTGTAATCCTACGATAACTTTTAAAGGTGGAATAACTTGAGAAACTGTATAAATTAAGAAACTCTGCATTGGTTAATTTGAGTAATAACTGTGCAGGAACCAAATAGAGTTGTTATAGCTAGAGTGGCTTGTTGCATTGGTTCTGTACACTGGAATTAAAATGAAACAATTATGACAAGGATGAGGAAGTCTTTAGGAAAATGTAAATTGGGGCTCTTTTAAACACATTCCTCTTATTTGCAAAATGAATTGGAGCCATGACTATATGGATAAAGTGCAGGTTTTTGGAGTGTGGGATGTGTACTGTGTAAAATCACAACCTTTACCCTTCGTGGAGACTAAAAGTAGATGGATGGTTGGCTATTGTTCAGTAGCTTCTTGTTCAGCTACATTATTAGTTCATGCAGAAGAGCACTAACAAAAGGTGGATTGTAGATGTGGAATTTGGAATCTGTTGCTATTGGCAATCAACGTAAGGTCTAAAAAGCATCAATCCCAGTAAAGCAGGTGTTGGCGAGGCTGAAAAATCTGAATAAATCATAGAGGCGTGGTCAACACCAGTGTTACTACCATACATCTAAGCTTCCCAAGTGAAAAGCACTGTCAATCTTAATGTGCTCAAGTTTCATTTAGAAAACTACCCAAAATGTGCCGCACATGTCCTCAGGATTACCGCACGATGCAAACAAGTGGTAAACCTCTACAACACAAACGCTGGGGTTACACTTTTCAAAGAAACAATTAGGCTTACATACACCAGATGAAAATGATGAAAAGTGGGAATAAATAAAAGGAGTGTCTAGTAGAGCACAGCACACCACATCATCGCTGAAACATAACATATGGACAGGTATGGCTGATAGCTACCAGTGGAACTGGCTCATTTATTCTACTAACATTTGCAGCAGAATGTATTCTGAAAGAAAGAACCACAGCTTATCTCAGATCCAAACGTATAAATACCCTAACTGACAGGGCTTCACATTAAGACACATTGAGATAATTCGCCCCTTTCACAAATCCCAGAATGCACCGCGCAACCGGCAACATCCGGTTCACCATGCTATCAATACTAAGCTACACTATCACGCTGCTTGCCACACTGGCCTACATTGAATTGATAGCATGCAACACGATAGCTTGCAAAAAAACCCACTGCATAAATTGAAAATACAAGTTGACACAACAAGATATGATGTTTAATATCCAAAGAAATATGATCTGCATATAGTTACAAAAGCTAGTAGATATCACGTAAGTATTTACTTACCAGATAAAGTTGTAAACAGTGTATGTAGCATAGCTGGCACAGACATAAACAAGAGAAAATGGTGAACCGGATGTTGCCGGTTGCGCAGTGCATTCTGGGATTTGTGAAGAGACCGAATGGCCCTAAACATACTCCAGCTACAGCTTGTTAGGGGTTAAAAGAGACTCTTTCTGCCTGGACAAATCGGTCACCTAACCTGAACCTTTAGCATGCATTCGCATCTTCTTTCAGAAGAGACAGAAGGCAAAAAGCTTCAGAAATGAGAAAGAACTGAGAATGGCTATATTACACATCTGGAACAGGATCACCTGTGTAGACATGCAGCATCCAGAGATGCCTGAGGGTCACTGCCTTTAGACACTCACTGCTAACAAGGATTTACATTCAAGTACTTAACATTTAAAAAATATTAATTATGAACCAATGAGATTCATAAAAGGGTTACAAAGTGTGGAGATAAATGAAAGCTGATATTCTGTGTTGTTTTAATTCCAAACAACCACTGAATTAATATTAATTACTTAAACGCTGCACTTGTTTGGTTAAAATGTCTGAAGTCACATATCTGCAGTAAATATTACTGTCTGCAAATGCAGGAAGTCTTTACAGTTGCAAAGAACTGCTGTTAGTTGCTTATCCCATCCATACAACAAGCTGTGGTATCAACCAGTCTTCAGTCATCTCAGATGTACAGCTTCTTACCTGCTGGACAGCTGAGGATCCACAGCTGAACGAAAACAAGACGCAACCTGATGCTGGTCACGGGCATGTTTATTCAAATACAAGCAAAACGAAGAAGGAAAAGACGACTCTTAACTGAACGAAAAGCCCCGTTTGCACACAAACACACTACAGTCGCTCCATGTTTGTATCCCTCACTCAGTATTCCGCGGCTCTCGCGATCACCGCGCAAAATCCAGAGGGGCGTTTTTTCCCCACCCGTTTTCAGACAAGCCCCGCCTCCCGCGTTAGGATTGGCTAGTAGCGTCTGGCCTCCTGCGCTGGGATTGGTTAATAGTGTCCACAGATTAGCAGTAAAGGTTGTTGAATCAAATGTGGCTAAATCGGAAAGCAGAACAGCGAAATACTTTAAATAGGGTTAATATTAGTGCACTGCTTTCACTTTACTTAAAGAAAAAAGTACACCCAGCAAACACAACACTGTTATAACGTCTACTTTCTTGCAACGTTGCTACAACGTTGCCAAAGTACACTGGTGTAGTTTTGTACACTGTCAACATTACAGTGTGCTTCAGAGCTGCTGTATAACTTTATTAGGTTGTCAGAATGTCTGAGAATGTTTTCAGACAACGTTATAACAACAATTACATTTTAACATTATTAAAACCCTAAAGAGAACATTGTGAGAATCTAGCATTGCAGCAAACGTCAGTTTATCCATCACCTATCAACACAGGAACTGAAGGCAGGAGCTGTTTATCTCTTTTTGGCATCTTTACAGTTCCAGCCTTGAACTTATAATTAGTTGACCAGAGGAGGATGGGTCCCCCATGTGAGTCTGGTTCCTCCCAAGGTTCCTTCCTCCAGCTCTGAGGGAGTTTTTCCCTTGTCACTGTCGCCGTTGGCTTGCTCACTGGGGCTTTGATGTTTTGTTATTTCTTATTTACCCTGTAAAGCTGCTTTGTGACACCAGTTGTAAAAAGTGCTTTATAAATAAATTTGACTTGACTGTTGAGTCGCACTAACAAGACCTAACTGAGTAAGGCACCAAAGCCCTGACTGCTCCTCAGGTGTTGTAGATAGTCTGGGACATTACAAGTGATTGGGAAAGTCGTAGCAGCTACCACTAGATTGGGGGGAAAATTAAGTCAAAAAATGAAATAATAAAAAAAGGTAAATTATAACTTTTAAATTGTAGCTTTTACATGTTTTTCAGCAAATCAGCAAATACCAGCTGAACTTTACATTATGTGAAATTTCATGTTCAGTTGACCAGAAAAGATCTAAAATTCCTTGAAATAAAACCTTTTTGTATGTTTTTTTTTATTCCTCCAGTAAAGTTAACATTTTGGAGACACTACAGTGACAAAGAAAAGACAAGTAGTTATTAACCAAGTGTGGTATATGGTGGCACATTGTTGTTTTGGTTTTTGGTGTTTGTACAGTTGCCTTACACATTAAAGAGGAAATAATATGGAAGTTTTCCCCACGTCTTCTGGTTCTGAATGTCGGACACCTGTAGGATTGCTTCTACAATCCAGAGCTATATAAAAGTGTGATAATGTATTGTCTGTCCCTTAATGCAGATTTGTTTACTGTTTGTTGCACTGTGCAACCTGACAACATGAAAAAGTTCATAAGTTAGATGGACAACTGAAAATGTGTCTGTTTCCACGTGTAAACATGCTGGCTCTCGCTGTTGTTATCCCTTCGCATACATTTACATAATTTAACAGAGATTATCTTTAATTTATGCAGGATCTCCACTTCCTAGGGGAGTTTGATTGGACTTCTTTTACATCTACAGAAAGGCCATTGTATGTGTACACTCTGGTCACTGCATCATGCTGCACTTTTAAACTAAATCTGTTGACAGAGTTTCACTCCTCAAAATGAGTTTCATTGTGCTCTCTTTCCTGAAAGAGCTTTAAGCCAAAAAAAAATGGGAGGACATGCTTTGTGATCATTACAATCCGTTCCCAGGAAGTGAAACCTTTTATCAACAAGACTTAATGGATACTGTGCTGGTATCAAAAGGAGTAGTATCAGTATTATATATACACTAAAGCTTAGAAACATGGAGATAATTTTACAATCTGACTCTTTTGTTTTATGTTAATAAACACAGTTTTGACTTTTATCTCATTTTCATGTTTGTTTCCTCAAAGATCCCAAACCTGTATTTTTGGTTGTCCCAAGTACAGCTGGTATGATAGTATTTGTAGGTGACATCATATTAAAGGTCAGTAATAGATTAACCAGACATCCCTGTTTTCTGGGTATTTTGGTGACTGGTCCCCCACTGGAGCTGTCACCAGGAATGTCTCTGTTTTTAACTCTGAACTGGTTACGAGACTATCAGGTCATTTGGTGAAACTACGTCAAATTTTCAGCCATTCATTTGGCCCGGAGTGGCTGAGCAGACTAAGGTAACACTGTGATCAGAGGATCGTGAGTTCAAATCCCAGTCATGCTTACCGTCAACAGCCGGGGCCTGAGAGAGCAAAATTCTCTGGGTAGGTAGATGGCTCTCTCTTCACTATCATTACTATCATGCAGTGTCTTATGGCTCAGTTGTCTGCCAGCTGATCTATCAGAGCTGGGGATCCTGTGTTTTCCTGCTAGTCCAGTGACGATGTATCAGCAGCAGCTGGAAAAAAGACGTGGTGGCTGATTTCACATGCTAAAGTCAGGGACATTACAAGTGATCAGGAGAGTCCTAACGAATGGGTGGGTCAAATGACTCATTACATTTGGAGGAAAATTTTTATCCATTTTTTTTCAGCAATTCAAATTTGACCTATGTGTTGATTGCATCCATCTGCATCTCCTGACTTGTTTCAGACGAGTATCCAGTATGGATAAAACATTATTGACGAGTATGATCAGGATACGAGTGAAACTCGTCAATATCCGTGCTCGTGCTGAAGGAAAATCCTCATTGGATAACAGACTGTCTTCACGATCTGTGACTGGCTAGTCACACAGAGCGTCCACTCCTCCCTACATAGATACGTGTCACTCAGTCACACACACACACACACACACACACACACACCTTAATCAACATTGTTTAACTTTGTGTGGGAAAAAAACATAAGAACATTAGGTAGTAAAAATAAATAAATAATTAAAAGAAAAAAAAAATCAGTTTGATCATAAAATAAAAAAATAAAAATAAAAAAGGAAGTTGTGTTGAGTATGATAACTTTTGTTCATGCATACTTAGTAGTTCATAATTTCCTACTGTATGAGTTGTATTTATTCATTCATTATCCCACCCGCTTAATCCTTATCAGGGTCGTGGTTAGTCCCCTACCCCCTCACTGGGCGCAGGGCAGGGCATTACACTATTCAACCAAGCCCAGGACAGGGCGCCAATCCATCACTGGGTGTACACATATGCTCAGATACACACACACACACACACACACACACACAGACACACACTCGGACAATTTAGAGTACCCAATCCACCTGACCTCCATGTTTTTTGGACTGTGAGAGGAAACCAGAGTCCCCGGAGGAAACCCACGCAGACACGGGGAGAACATGGAAACTCCGCTCAGATGTGGCCTTGAACCCAAGACCCCAGCGCTGAGAGGCGAACATGCTAACCACTAAGCCACTGTGCCGCCTGTACTTATTCATGCACTTAAAAACTTAACACATAAAAAAAACTTGTTCTGTAAATATTTCTCTTACTTTTGTGATCAAAAACATTGATTTGAATATCAATTTTGAGGCTGTTCTGTAAAAAATAGTTTTTTTTTTTTAATCAATTTCAGACTTAAAATAATGTACCAATTTAAACCTCACCCACTCTGCCATGGGGCAGCCATGGCCTAGTGATAAGGATCTGGTCTTGTGACCAGAAGGTCGCCGGTTCGATCACCAGACAGGACATGACTGAAGTGCCCTTGAGCAAGGCACCTAACCCCCTAACTGCTCCCCGGGTGCCGGTGGATAAGGGCTGCCCACCGCTTTGGGCAAAAATTCTCACAGCCTAGTGTGTTCACAAATGGGTTAAATGTGGAGGTCAAATTCCGTTGTGTGAAAAATAAAAAAAAATATTGGCTAAATTGGTTGAACTTCTGGTTAAACCACGCCTAATTCTGGTTTAGGCCCCACCCACTCTGAGTACAGATATGGATATAGATAGTTTAGATGTTTGAACAGATACAGATAGTGGTGTACTCGCTCATCCCTAGCCAGGGGTATAAAGCACTATAGACATGAGTTTTGTTCTGTAGCTACACGTCTGTTTTTACTGCCAAAATATTGAATATGCATTATGGGTAAATCTGAACTTTTGCAAAAATGTACAACAGTTCCCATGCTCAAAATACACCAAACTAGAAATATCCCCCTTTTTAATTTAATAAATCAAAACATTGCTTATTTTAATGCCATACCACTGGAACTGTTCATGACCAGACATCTGGTAAAGTAAGGTAAGGGGCACTTGGAAGAGTATGAGATGCGGTAAAACAGTGTAGCACAGGGGCCTCAGTTCTGAATAAAAGGTGAAAGGGCAAACCAAGCTGAAAGCTCTCAATTTACACTGGACACAATCGTAACTAAAGGTGGAATAAAAAGGTAAGAATAATAGGGTGGCCTCATTGACTTGCCATACTACACCTGTGGGTTGAGTTGCTAGACAGCAGTGAGAAAGGGATGCATCAGGCAAAGTGGGATGTATGTAAGAGATGTGGAGCTCATTTCTATTCTATGTAACCTACACAGAGTGGATGCAGTGGTTCCCCTATAGAGCATTGAGAACTGATATCACAGCACTGCATTAAGATCTTATAATGATGTGTTGACATCTTCACTACAAATGTCACTTAAAGCCAACTCCTGCTGTTATCATTTAGCTGGTAATGTTGGTAAACTGTGATCAAACAAGATGGTGAATATCAAGAATTTGCACAACATCACATTTCCAAGCCATCAATATTGTTCATAAATAGGGTCAATTATAAACAGGTTGAATTTGAGTGACATTCTGGCATGCGGACTAATGTCAACACTATTGACAAGCAGCTGTGCCATCTCCAATTCATTATCCCCCGCCCCCCCTCCCAGAGTGTCAAAAATCAATGTCTGTCAGACTGGATCACAGCAGGAGTGTTAGGAAGGCCTGTTCATGCTGCTTATTCGCCGCCTGGGTGTTCAACAACACCCCAATATAAGAACATTATTCACAGGATTACATTACAGACGTATACAACGGGAACAAGCCTGTCAAACATTAAAGTCTTTTACTGGTTAACATCCAGTCCAAGAACAGAACATCTACACTTACAAACGTATATGGCTACTGAAGCCAAACTGCAGCTTTCTGGTCATCTTATATATTGATGTGGGTAATGATTATTACTGTTAATAATAATAATAATTATTATTATAAAAATAATCAGTGCCTATGCACTTTCATTTGCTGTAGTTTTCATAAATGTACCCTGATAACATTGCCTTTTTTTGCCCCCATGCTTCAGAGCTGCTGTTTAACTTTATTGGGTCGTCAGAATGTCTAAGAATGTTGTCAGACAATGTTATACATTTGTGAGGAATTACATTTTAACATTGTGAGAACCTTGTCACAACGTAACTGTTTACAGGGCAGTAAACGTAAGTTTATCCATCATCTATCAGCAAAGGAACTGAAGACAAGACCTGTTTATGTCTTTTTGGGATTCTTGCAATTCCAGACTTGTGCATGGAAGCCTGGGCCCAAGTAACACAGAACGTTATACTAACGTTCTGGTATCGTTCTTGCATGGTTCTGTTAAATGACAACGTTCTTGGAACGTTCTTTGAAGGTTTTGACTAAAGTTTGAACAAACCTAGATATAACGTTCCAACCTAACGTTAGCCTAACGATGAACAAATGTTCCCTGTTTATCACCTGACCGGCTGTATAATAATAATAACATTAAGAGAATGTTCAAAGAACGTTCACACTAATGTTCACACCTAACGTTCTGATAACCAAGCAAGAACTCCACACCATAACGTTCGCATAACCTAAATGGAACTTTCTTGCAACGTTCTTGTGTTAGCTGTGAATAACATTAAGGGAATGTTCAAGGAACGTTATAGCCTAATGTTCACACCTAACGTACTGAGAACCAAGCAGGAACTCCACACCATAACATTCTGTAAACGTTAGAAGGTAATGTTACCATGACCTAAATGGAACGTTCTTGCAATGTTCTTGCAACGTTCTTGTGTTAGCTGGGGGGCTTGTGGTCAGAACCTTGTGACTCAAATGTTGTCAGTTTGAACCCCTCAACAAGACCCAAGAAAAATATAATACGGAAGCTACATTATAAATAAATCTTGGTTATAACCTGGTTGTCATGAATTGAAGCATTTTGGAAAGTGGCTTGGTGGTTAGCACGTTCAACTTTGGGTTCACATCCCCATCTGGATGAAGTCTCCATGTTCTCCCTGTGTCTGCATGGGGTTTCCTCCCACAGTATTAAAGCATGGAGGTCAGATGAATTGGGTTATCTAAATTGGCCTTCTGTCTGCCTGCACCCAGAGGTGGGTTGGTGCCCTGTCCTGGGCTTAGTTGGGACAGTGTGTAATGCCCTGCCCTGCGCCCGGGGTAGGGGTAGGGGACTCACATTCACCCAGGATTAAGCAGAAGATAATGGATGGTTGGATGGACGGACACTTGCCAACCACTCAGAAAAGAGTATTTCATATTTATTTAGCATTGTTATCGTGGTTCCCCTCCACACTCTCATTACACTGCAGAGTAGATCTCAATCTTGTCTTCCATGGTCTGTCACTTGTGTGCCTTTATTGTAATAAAACATTGAATTGTTATACAAAAGCCATGCTTATAGTTCATTTTGGTTTAAAAGGACACTTTAAATTTTTGATATCTTTAGAAAAATATATTTATTTATTTATGTCACTTATGTCATCAGTGCTTCAAACAACAAACAGAAAGAAACTCAGTTTCAGTCATTCAGCCTTGCTTCGCCTTGCTCTAATTAATTAGACAAAAATAACTCTCAAAAACAGAAAATGAAGTTAGCTAAACTGCACACTGACCGTGTTTAAGGTAACACTTTATACTACAGCCCAGTTCTTGAAATGTGTTTACTCCATGTATAAATCAGTACATATAAAATACTTACCGGTTCCCACTTATTAAAAAAAAAACTAAAATCTGGATGCGGTTTGAGAGATGTTTTGGGGATGTATTTTTTTGAGGTGTACCTGTAGCTATTTCATAATTTAATTGATTTAATTTAATTTCATAATAATATTTCATGTTAATTTTGAGTTTTGTGTCGAACTTCTTATATAAAGAAGTTAATTATTTTATTTATATAAAGAAGAAAAGCAGACAGCAGGATTGTGAAGTATAGCGTGTTGCCCATCTAGTGGTGATTTATCGACATTACAGGTTTATTGGTTCTGTTACGTCAGATTTCTGCGCCGGATGTGGAGCTGTGGGCGCTTGTCCTTGGTTTCTGTGAGTTGTTATGAAAAGCTGTGTGAAATAAAGTGGTTACAACTGAACAATTCACTTTTTTAATATCCTGTTATGTAATTCTCATCGGTGAGTTCTCCTCGTTTTTGTCTTTTTCTGTAATGCCGTTTCTGTTAGCTAGAAAACAGTTTTGAAGGAAACTTCTTACTGTTGGAGCTTTTCCTATTATACATGACCTGTTGTTTAACCTTAATTGCATACATTCACAGCTCAGTAGCTACACGGAGGACCCGAGCATGAGCATTTATTTCATTTTATATTTTAATCTCTGTCTTCTCTCCCTCTCTCTGCATCCCTCTCTCTGCATCTCATCTCTCTCTATCTCCCCAACCCCCTCTGTGTCTCTATCTTATCTCCTGGCTCTCTCTCTGTCTCATCTCTGCTTTTCTCTTTGTCTGTGTGTGTGTGTGTGTCTCTCTGCTTCTGTCTCTGTGTTTCTCGCTGTGTGTCTCATCTCATCTCCTGGCTCTCTCTTTCTCCGTCTATCTCTCTATCATCTCCTCACTCTTGATCTTTCTTGCTCTTTGTCTCCTCTCTCTGCTTCTCTCTCTCTCTCTCTCTCTCTCTCTGTGTGTGTCTGTGTGTGTCTGTCTCTCTGTGTGTGTGTCTGTCTATCTCTCTCGCTCTCTTTGTGTGGGTCTCTCTGTATGTTTTTCTTTTGTGTCTGTCTCTCAGGTATGAGAGTAAAATAAACATTTCTGTTTTTAATATATACATTTCTCCTTAATTACAAATAAAAGTGCCATTTAGAGCACTTAACTACTCAACTGACAACTGTTTACCATTCGTATGTTTTTATGTAGGAAAAGTTCAGAAATCTGTATTTGGTGGAATAAGCATGATTTGTTTTTCTCCACCAGTGTTTGAGAAGTCCCAGTACACCTTTACTACAGTGACTCTAGAACCTACAAACTTAGCGGTTTCCAATATGCTACCATACTTCACCTGGTACCCTATTATCGTGCCCCTTTGGACATGATTCAGATTATGTCCTTTGCCCATGGTGGCCATTTGGCACTCTGCTACAGCAGACTGTTGCACAGCACTTTGAGTGACTGTGATCTATAAATGTATGTAAATAAATTTGCCTTGGCATGATGTGCTGGCTTATATATACATGCAGCAAAGTGTGTCATGTGGCATTTGTGACATCCTGGGCTGAGTTCATTCCAAACCAGGAGTGATCGTAATATTCTGATGAAACATTGTGTACTGTAGAGCATACTGGCTAATTGATGTACTGTAGGCTGTTTTGTATTATTTTAACACAGCACTTGTGTAATTAATAATACTGTGACTTGCTCTTCCCTGCAGGAGTCCTCCTCATAATAGTTCATGTTGACTTCAACGTTCAGCCAGCTATGAGTGCTCCAAATTCACAGGAAAGGCGAGCTTGCTGGGGTGCACGAGATGAGTTATGGAAGTGCTTGGATCTCACACAAGACGACCTCACTGCTTGCGAAAAATATAAGAAAGAGTTTGAAGCTAATTGTCCTGCTCAGTGGGTAAGCCTTCAGATAGCGTGTTGAATAAATTAAGCTGTGAAGTAGACTATTTGCTTGTTCTAGAGCAACATTTAGTTTGGGTGCACCAATGTGGGGATTCTGGGCCAATATTCAGTATGTTACATATAAATACAGTACAGGTCAAAATGTTTCCATTAATGTCTTATTTCACTCTGAAATGAAAGCTCAGGAGTTAAATAAGAACTCAGTGAATCTGTTTATAGACCAAAATGTGTCTAAACTTTGGACACAAAGCAGCACCTTTGTCAGATATAACAACTGAACACACTCGTGACATTCTTTCTACAATAGACATCAAACATTCTTCAGACAGTTCTTCACTAATCTGCTGCAGAACGTCAGATAAATGTTGCACTTGTAGGTTTGCTTTGCTTTTCACTTCATCCCAAATCAGCTGGATGGGGTTTAAGTCTGGAGACTGTGCTCCACTCCATGTTTTCAAGCTGGCCATCTTGTTGATTTTTCCTGGGGTAGTTCTGGCAGAGCTTGGACTGGTGTTTTGGGTCTTTATGTTGCTGTAAGATGAACCCCTGACCAACTAGGCTTATACCAAAAAAATTCTAACACTTTCTAAAACTGTTCTAAAACTTTTGACTGGTAGTG